>CAJUYH010004812.1:0-25622 GCA_910591685.1 Galerucella tenella | reverse complement strand
CAAACTCTAACGAAAAAAAGAAAACAGACTGGACATCATTAGCCGAGAAGATCTGAGATTAAACCTTACAAAATTGACGCTCAATGTTAATAATTTATTATCAAAGCTAAACACTTAACATGTGATTTTACTTTGAGTTTTTAACACTAAACTTCACTGCCGATAGATATTTAGAAATCAGTATCAGGTAAGTAGGGGGTCTACCAAAAACCGAAAAGCATGGCAAGGGGTCTCTGACACAAAAAAGTTGGGGAACCTGTGATCTAAACCATAAAACGTCTTTTTTGACACAATCAAATAAAAATGTTTATCTACGGTCACCCTCAAAATTAGGCATTTACGAACCAAAAAAAATGTGTGAAATCATACATTATACATACGTTAAAAAGCGTGCGTAAATGAACAATGCTTTTTAAATGGGGTTTTCATTTTAACACTCTTTTTTAGCTACGGAATTATCTTGATGCCTTGAATTCAGTCGTTTGTTGTATAAACTTTTATGCTGTCAGTAAATTTGACAGAAGTGTCAGACAAATAGTGAAAAATATTTGTTACTTTAAAAAAATACAAATTACCCAATGCTATATATAATCAATAATTTAAATAATTGTTCTCATTTTACTGTAAATATGAATTTAAATAATTAGAATTCGTTGTGATTCATTTTTATGTTTTTTAACCCCTTCCGAGCACATTTTTATATTTTTTCTTCATGTGGTTGTAGACACTTGTTTTTTTTTGGTGAATTGATTTATTATGCAATATGTTACAATGATAACATTAATAAGCACAAATCTGGTTTGACAACATGGCTTGAAGAGATTTTGTTCAATAACAAGGTATCCCTACATCAGAAAATATAAAATGAGTTGAATAAGTACTCTAGTACCTACATGTACACAGAGTTTCACTATTATGTTTGACTTAATCTATTTAGTTTAAATTTAGGTCCAATGGTGTCTTACGGTTTGGGCAAGGTTAACGCCAACACATTAGGATGATTTTCCAACCGCACAAGATATTTTTTATTACTACACTCCACAATTACTTCCCTTGTGCGTGAAATACTTTTGCATTTTCGCAACTCGTGCGCAAAAGTATAACTTCACGCACTTGTATCAGTATCATAAATAACTATTTTTTTTAATCAATACATATTCAGTAGCTTACTCCCACCATTTAATTAAAAAAAATGTTGACGCTTAAATTTATAATGTTATTTCGTCGTTGATGATATAGCGTCCTTGACATTGGCATTATACAACAACCGGCTGCAATCATTTGTTGATGTTAAATAATAGTAAACATTGTTCTTGTCTAACAATTTGATTTTACTATAAAAATTAATGACTATTATGTAAAAATATTTCAAGTGAGTAAATAGTGAAGTTGTTGGTGAATCTCTAATTAAGTAAGTATTTAAAATGCTCATCACAACCAAGCCAGCTAACAGGTCGAGATGTTTTTTATCTGTAAATACACTGATAAATATTCGTCGAATGTAGTTTTATTTTATCGCTAGTAGCTAGTATTAAAATTGAGAAGTAAGTATGCATATAATTTTAAAGAGGATAAACAATATTTTGATTAGAATCTACTAGTTGGACTTGGACCCTTACCTTGTGTAATCTACTCATATTAATATAAATTAATACAATTTTTTATAGAAATAATTTGGATATCATTTCAATCTTCCGGTATCAATTGAATTAATTCATGCGGTAGGTACAACATCTAGTTATATTCTAAAAATATAGTACTTTCTAAATAACCAGTTTTACAAGGGTTACATGTACTACATTGTTTTGAATAACATTCTCAAGCTCGTTATTTATAAAAAATTTTCCGAGAAGATTGGACAATAGAAATCAGTTTTTGCAGCAAGAATTGTTTTCCTGATAAGAAATTCTTTTTTAATTGCATTTCGCTCTGTTTAAAACACTCGTAAAATATATCCAGTGTATATTTTTTTCAGCTTGGTTCTTTACAATGACTAAATAAAAAGGAGGACTGATTGCAACTGCAAACTGCAATTGCAATTGCAGAGTGTATTTACAGTTGCATAACAATAGGTCTATTTTATTCACCAATGAAAAGTAACTTTTCATTAAAGATATTTCAGATGGAAGCTGCACAAATCATACCAATCTAACAAAGTCAAAAAATTTAAGTCGTTATTCACAAAATACTCAAAAACCACTAAAAACAATCTTGGATCCACACCCGTTGTTCGGTTCCAAAATATTAACAAAAGGTAGAACGTGTCGCGGGACACACGGTAGGAACTTTAGTTCCTTTTAAGCAAAAATTATGTAATACATCTGACGTTATAGATAAACGATTTGCATATTCTTTGGTGGTTGAGTAGTAAGCATACCAGACTCTCACACAGTAGACCCGGGTTCGATTCCCCGTGAGGAAGTTTTTTTTAATTGTTACTTTTATTTTTAAAAATGATTATTCTGCTTGATAATAATAACAACAACAGGTAGACGTTTGAAATATTTAGCAGAATATTCATTATTATAGATAGTGGTACGGTACCCTTCATGAGGGAGTCCGACTGGCAACATCTACTTATAACAGCATCGTATATTTAAAACATGAAACCGTAGCATTATACAAATTGGACATTCAAGAACTGTACGTTTAACGCAAAATTAGTGGAAACATAAAATTGAATGGTAAAATGTTTAATTTGAAGTTATATTACAGTTTATAGAAATTTTTATTTTCTAGATTTTTTCTTAAGTGGGTAGTAGAAAAAATATGCTGTTCGACTCGTGTGGATTGTCCATATCGCACTTGAACGACTTCGTCCTCGTGCGATATGGCCATCATATCCACACTACTTGCACAAACTACAATTTCTTTCAAAATATGCCCTTTTACATTTAAAAACAACCTGCCAAATGTCAAATCAATTTATCCATCCATTTTAAAGTTATCGAATTAAAACATTCAAAATTTCAACACCCGGTATTTCGAAAAGTAAATGTGCTAGACCCTTTAATCGCACAAAAAAAAATTATGGAAATAATAGTGAAAATTTATCCGAACAAATTCAAGTAGATCACCAGCACTGCGAATACCAGCTTTGTATAGCATCGGTGGTTCAGTGGTAGAATGCTCGCATTGCACGCGGGCGGCCCGGGTTCGAATCCGGGCAGGATCATATTAATATGAATCGCTGCTTCGTAAACGAGAGAGAGATTAAGGAGGCACAAGCACGCAAGCAAGGCATGTAACGCGTAACGGTCAGATCTTTTGCGTCGCGATCCCTGGTCGCTCAAACATAACCTGGCGTAAGGAACTAAAGTTCCAAAAATGTTTATGAGATGGATAATCTCGACCAATTCATCTGCGACCTTTCCAGATCTATTGTGATACTCTGAATCTAAACTACAATCTGATGTAGCCAATAAGCCACGTGATTTAACCTTAAACTGCAATCCCATACTAGTTCAAAATTGAACTCTACGCCTTCAGTGCAGCCCCTAATCTTATTGTCTGCCTTTAAGTTTCTTCAAAGCAGTGGTAAATCGCCATTACTTCCGCTTGGAAACTTGTGACGTCCTTAGATAGGCTTTTTGCAATGATAGCTATCCTTTGTTTCAGTTCTACAATTGCGGCTCGTTCATCTACCTTTGTCTATAAGCCCTCTGTATACAAATTGTATGGATACATCTTTTATTCCAGTCTTCTCTAACTGGCATATGTGTTTGGAGCGTATCATTGAAGCTATATCTTGTGTTCGTTGCGCCAATGAGTTGCACCATTAGAAAATCCACTTTTAGCTCTTCGATAGTAGTGTTAGATTAAGCAGGACCTTCATCGCAATTGTGAGAGTGGTTTTTATGGCCAATGCCTCTTTTTACTTTCTAAAACAAAGTTATCTTATTCAAGTATAGTTTAGCAAACATATTTGAAGCTTTGAAAGAAGTGCTGCCGAAAACATTAAATATTGCTACATTTAATTATAAAAGATCAAAAGTGCTAAGTGCTAATTATTTGAGAATAGACTTATAATTATCAATAATAAATTAGTAATGATCATACGATAGTGCTTTTATGTGTTTGTTTCATTGGATTTTGTCTATTAACATCTTTTTCGAGTATTGGATATTAAAAGGTGAACATTTTTTCCAATATGGGTTTCTTTCAAAATATTGTCAAGCTCATGCATGTGTTCTTTTTTCTCACTTCGACTATTGACTGATATTATTTGTCGTCCTTGTTTCCAAATCCCTTACCAACACTCAATATTTCCAATAATTTTTCTTTTCTGAAATTTCAGCTATACAATATTAAATTTTTTCTAGCTTAAAAATGGGTGAAGATCGCTTAGATTTTCTTTTGTTCGGAGCAACTGGTGTAACTGGGATGTACTGTATTCCAGTGCTTCAAGAATTATCGAAAGAAAACGGAAAAAACTTCACATGGGGCGTAGCTGGGCGATCAGAGAAAAAAATGAAAGAAGTTCTTGGTCAAGTGGCAGTTAAAATCGGTAAGATCGAAATAAATTACTAACTTTCAGCCAATTCTTGTGGTAAAATGCGATACTTGCAAATACATAGTCCATGTAGTAATAAATGTTCCTAATTCAAAGCGTGATCATTTGAAATTTTAATAATATTCAAATTATTATTTATTACCCAAATGGAACAATTTTAAATCATATTTGTTGTTATCAGGAGTGGACTTATCACAAATACCTATAGTACAAGCTGATGTCAGTAACAAAGATTCTTTGCTAAAGATGGCACAGAAAACTAAAATTTTGATCAACTTATGCGGACCTTACAAAAATTTAGGAAGACCAGTAGTTGAAGCTTGTGTTGTTGCTGGAACCCATCACCTGGATATAAGTGGTGAACCAGAATATATACATTCGCTTCCTGTGACATTTGACAAGATAGCTAAAGAAAAGGGTATAATACTTGAAATATTAGAGAAAACTGTTTTTTTAATGTTTATTTGCTTTAGGCTTGTACATCGTAAGCGCTTGCGGTTTAGATTGTTTACCAAGTGATTTAGGAGTTTCCTACCTTCAAGAAAAATTCGGAGGCACCTTAAACTCAGTTGTAGTGCATGCCAACATGTGGTTTGAAAGTAAAGATGACGGGCCCATTCTTAATTTTGGTACATGGGAGAGTTTTGTATATGCAGTTAAACATGGATTGCAATTGAAAGAAATAAAGAAACTATTATCTAAAGAAAAAAAGTACTACGTTCAACCAGAGCAGAAGGTTTGGTAAGAATCTCAATTGTTGAGAAATGAAGTTTAAAGAAATGATTCAATGAACTACAATCTGTATCTGTAAAGTAGGGAGGGTGAGTGTAGGCTTAGGCCACATGTGACCCATTGTACATCCTCCAGAGAAGTTGCCCTCCTAGGTTATCGTCCATCCTGTTCTTCCCAGGAAGGTGGACAGATCACTAGGAGACATCTCCTTTATATCGGCAGGTGTAGGTCAAGACTAACCGAACACACACTGGAGGCAAAGGGATGAATAATTGAACTGTATATTAGATTGTCTCCATAACTTTTAGCATCTTCGAGAACAATCGAAGGACCACCGATAATGAGGTATCGGACCTTGTCATTCTTGGCTTAAGGGGCATCTACCAAATTCGACCTTGCACAATTATGCTTTGTATATTTTTTTATTTCCCTACGTCCTCACATTTAAGTTCACATAACGAAAATTTTATTAGAAATATGAAAGCCCCGCAACATGTAGGTAGCCAAGAGGTCCAAGCGGATTTTGGTTCACGTACTACTCTATAAGCTTCGTCAGTACTGAACTGGGAGACCGCCGAGACCGGCGAGCGTTATATCAACAATGGAACGGCACGCGACTACCGAAGCAGAGAGACAATGTCAGTCATAGAAGGATAGAAAAGCGAGAGATGGATTTTTATCCGATATTTTAGTTGTAGCAACCGAATTTCAATAAGGAATTGTACGGTCATAAGTAATTTGAGGATTCTGAGATTTTTATATAATATTCATAAAGCTTCAAATTAGACTTCTTATCAATTAGTTTTTCCATTTAATCCATATTTAATTCTTTACAAGGGCTCAAACTTTGCTTAATATGTGTAATTACCTCATGATTCGTATTTTTTTCAACAAAATTTGGTTAGCATTTCGAAGTTTTTATTCGATGGGAACTAAGTTCAACATTAATCCACATGATATATTTATTTCTCAATTTTCAACACATCCATTACCTCAAAATTCTTTGCCAAAAATATTTCGATATTTTGTCAAATCGCTGCCGATAGATTCCCCTCAAGCCAGAGGAATGACTCGAATAATTAAAGGTTCAGTTAAGCTAAATGAAAGGTCAGACTTCCAGCAATCATCTTTTTTATTTAAAGAACTAATTGTGAAAAACTATAGTCGAAAATTGTCTAAGTAGGTACTTAAAAAACACTAAAGAATATATACCCACACAAATGATTGAAGTCCGTAAAGGGTGTAAAGTTTATGACCCGTATCATTTAAAAGTCTGCACTAAATTAAAGAAAAGAACCGCACACAATTTATAGTTCACTATTAAAGTCAACAATATTAGCAAATATTTTATATTAGAAAATAGTCTGAAATGATCAGCGAAAATAAGATAATATGAATAATTTCAAATACAAACGATTAGGCAACTATGTCAGATAGATGGCTTTCCTTTGGAACCACGTGGAAATTAGATAGGTATCTCGGAGTAACAAAGTAAATTTACAATGACTGTACTTACAGTAATTCCCAAAATAATCACTAACAACTTAATAGACTAGCATAAACTAACTAAAAACCCATTTTTTAGGGTGAGAAAGAGAAAAATTATTATAGAGCGAAACACTGAGTTCCACTCGGCAGATTGCATGCCAATGACTACTTAGTCGGGTATTGTTCTTAGCGGTTTTTTGAGAATCGGCTAAGATCGCCTAATTGTCGCGCGCCAAAAAGGAATTTTGGTCGTTGTAAGCGTAAGGGTAAAAAATACATAGTATAAACAGGGCCGTACGGACCTGCTTTGTACGAATTTTAATAGGGGACTTCGGTCCAAGTTGCCAACCCAAAAAATTTCACATTTTTCAACCACTGGGGAAAGAAAATTTCCGGACGATTTTGTCATGTAAAGGTTTGTATTATTTATAAATATCCGTAAATGGAGCCTCGACTTTTCAAATTAGATCAAATTAGACATATGTCGATATTTATAAAAGTCATATCTGATTGGCTGAAAGTTGTGTTGGAGCACCTGATTTCACGTCAATAATGGTAGCGTTCAGAAAACATAACATATACCCAACTCAACTGTCGATTGATCGCTCACTGAGTAACGAATGGTTGACGTATGTCTTCTGAACGATCATTTTTTGAAAAGTATGGAAGATCATAGATAATCTTCAATAAATGTATACCACACATTTACAGATTATATATGTAGAATACTCACATATGATCAAATACATAAATACAAAACATTTTTCAATCATTTGTGAACATTTTCCGTATCTGTTATGCTGTATGCTACATAATTATACGTATAAATCAGTTCATATTCATAATCATCACTCATGTTGTAATACTTATTTATTTCACTAATGCCCGTATTTATAAATAAGATTCAAGGCTAAGCACGGTCTTGAGCATTCGTGTTTGCAACAGTTGTGTTTTCTGAAACGCAACCCCTAAAGATGGAAGGCGTATTGGTGACATTCTGGTGACATTAATGACGTGAAATCAGGTGCTCCAACACAACTTTCAGCCAATCAGATATGACTTTTACAAATTTCGATATTTGCATCAAATTATCTAATTTGAAGAGTCGAGGCTCCGTTTACGGATATTTATGAATAATACGAACCTTTACATGACAAAATCGTCCGGAAATTTTCTTTTCCCAGTGGTAGAAAAATGTGAAATTTTTTGGGTTGGCAACTTGGATCGAAGTCCCCTATTGAAATTCGAACATACACTCTCATTGACGATAACTCCGGACACTCGCATAAGACATGCCTGACAGTTTTATCTTCCTGTTCACACATCCTGCATAGAGGTGTGTCCACTAGCCACATAGTATGGAGGTGTTTCTTTGGATGACAGTGGCCAATCAAAAATCCTACTGTTAAACGTAGGTTTTTCCTGGTCATCGCCAAATATTTCTTCGACGCCAGATTCCCGGGGTCGCTCATTTGGTTCCATCCTTATCTCTTAAGGGATTGAGCATGGGTGTAACGTTTGGCAAGTTCTGCAATTGTCGAAGTCGTTAGGCCGTAGGTGGCACTGGGTCACTATCTCAATGAACTATAAACTGAAAAATCTTATTCGGCATGGGACAAGTGGTAGACCAACTGGGCAGGGTTAATTAGGCGCGGTTATCTGAGCCCCTCAATCCTTATGATCTACAAACAAATGTAAATTATTTTTACGAAAAATATCATTGAATTTATTATGAAAGGGGATTGTTATTCTGTATATTTCGTCAATATCTTTTTACATTTATGTTTCTATTAAAATCATCTCCCACCACAACTTACCATCAAATATTATATCTCCATTATTTTGCATATGGATTTTTTCAGCCATTTCCCCCGGTATTCCAAAATCGTCAATGGATGGACAGTATATTCAGTAGCATGTGACAAGGCAGTTATGGAGGAAACTCAAAAATATTTATACGAAAATGAAAATTGTCGACCAGTTCAAGTTGACATGCTAATACATGTTCAAACTTTTTGGAATTTTTTCATGCTTCAACTTATATTACTTATCTGTATTTGTTTTGCACCTTTTCGTTGTGGTAGATGGTTACTGCTTAATGTAAGTATTCCATAGTCTGCAAGAAGAGTTTTATGACGGAACCTAATATCAGCAATTAATTTTTTCAGTATCCTCATATATTTACTGCAGGAAATCTCAAATCCAAAAACAATACTCCTTCAGAACAAACTGTTGAAAATTGTTGGTACCAAAATACGTTTTATGGAGAAGGATGGAAAGGAAAAGTGACCAACAAAGACGAAGAATTAATTACGGCTCCAAATAAAAGTATACTAGCTAGATTTAAAACGAGAAATCCCGCATATCGGTTTACATCTTATGCCATAGTTGCAGCAGCAAGAGCCATTCTGACCGAAAAGGATAAATTACCAAAAAAGTGAGATTATGTACTTATGGCGCGTTTCTAATGTCACTTATTTTAACCTTAAAATAATAGTATGTAAGCAGTCTCTCATTTTAGCCTTAAAATAAAAGTATGCAAGCATAGGACATGTCCACCAACTACAGTTGAGAATAACCCGGAAAAAAAAAACAATTATTTGGTTAGATTATAGATTCCTAATTTGGTTGTGTTGTATTGATTTAATGATCTTTCGGTTGATTCCTAGACATATAGGTACATAACCTCAAACTATTTAAGAAGAAAAATTACTAACAAAGAAGTAGGTACTTACATTAAAATGTTCTTCACATATCACAAACAAAAGCAATAGTATTTGTCGAAATATCGTCTTTGTTTTGACGCATAGGCTGCAACCACAATGCCCTTCTCTTAAGTGCATTTTTGCTTGCGCCACCATGTAAAGTAACAAATATTTTATCTGGAGTTTTAATAGACGTTGATTTACACTCTGGAACAATGCAATACTTGGAATAAAGTTTTTTTTGGGCTTTATCCATTTTTAAAGATTTGAGAAACCAATTCGGTCACAAAAACTCAGAGCGTGATACACGAATAAGAACGTAAACAAATGGAGTGACGTCGACGGATGGGGCAGCCATCTTTATGACGTAAAGTGCGTTTTGGCGGACTTTCAAATTTTATGATTTTTAAAGTCGTTTTAAAAGTAAAGTTTATATTTTTTGAAAAAATATGCATGCAAGGTGTTAGGAGACTTGATAAAGTGCCAATAGCAAAATTTATGCTTGTACCCTATTGTTATATTTTCAAACTTTTTGTGGAGTGGGAGATATTTTTTATTTGCGTAGATAGTTGGTGGGTTCAAAAAACAGGAATTGTATGCTGCTTATATCTATTTGCTGGTATTCTGGAGGCGTAGGAGATACACACAATTCAACTAGTCTCTCAAGCCGTTGAATCAAGAAGTAACAAACGATCATCAGATTAATCAGAGCGTGGACTTGCCCTATACTGAGAGAAGGCTTGATACATTTTTCTTAAAATGTTTGGAATTACAATAAGCTGTAGGTATATTATTACAATTCAATATTATTTATATTTCAGTGGAGGTGTGTATTCTCCAGGAGCTGCATTTGGGAAAACGTCATTGATGAAGTATTTAATCAAGAAATGTGCCAGCTTCGAAGTAATCGAAGTAAAAGATTTGTGATTTAAAATACCTATTATACATTTAAAAACTTGTCCAGTTGAAAAATAAAAACTTGCAAGAATTACATGTTTTTTTTATAGAGTTTTATAAGTTTTTATATGTGTAAAGATTTTTTTAACAGTTTTTGCAGCGCACTATATTATTGTGAAATCATACAAAAATCAAATCAGTAGTATTTGAGCTTACCGCGTTCAGACAAAGTTGTTGTTCATGAAACACAAAAAAATGCAACGTTAATTTGTAGGATGGTATCGCCATTACTATAGAACAAATCGCAACCTTGGTCAACAAAAAGTGGTCTGGACCTGGACTCGCGTAAAATCCGCGTCATTATTTATCATAGTAAAAGCACGACCGATCAAACAAAGATTCCATCTTCAAATTAAATTTCGTGTTAAATGTGTAGATCATGGTTTTGTTATTTTAAAAATTAATCTGTTAAAAAAGCATTGCATTTATAGTATCGAAATGATATGATAAACTATAATAAAGTAAGTAGGTACGACATTCGAATTTTTAACAAGCTGTTTATCATTTAAAACGAAGGTTAGTGGACATTTTAAATTTATAAATAATAAATAAATTGTATAAGGCAAAGGTTATACTTTTTTTTCACAAGGGAATTTTAGATTTCGAATTTTCTGATTTATATTCTTATATGTATAAATATGCAATTTAATCACCAAATTTGATGTAATATTTGATAAACAGACATGTGATGCCCACAACCCATCTATGGTTGAAATAATACCCTTCTTGGTGTGCGTCATCGATTGTTAATCTCCTGATGATCTTATTTATCAAATTTAAGTTTAGCTATATGTCAAAATAGCAAATAAAATAAACGACATGCCGAAAACCCGGATATACGTCACAATCGATGACGCACACCAAGAAGAGTATTATTTTAACTATACCTATTTCAATGATATAAAAATATTTTAATTGAATAATATTTTTCGTAGTTATTCTGAATAGATACTTCAATTATTTATTTTAGGTATTCAATACAATGTTTCAATTACTTTTGTTATTATCATTGGGCTTAATAGCTTTTGTATATTTTTTTGTTGTTAAACGTTTGCTGTACTGGAAAAATCGAGATATTACTCAAGAAAGTATACCAGTATTACTTAAAAACACTTACGATGTACTATCTAAGAGAAAAAGTATTGCGGAAAGTTCTCTTAAAGCATATAATTCATTTCCTGATGCCAGGTAAGTCAGATCAATGTTATAATACAGGGGTGGGCAAACACGAAGCCAAAGAGGGCTTTTAGTTTCCATAAAGTAAATACACATTCCAATTTTTCTATTAAATGTAATTAGATAATATTTTCCATGAGGACACATGAACACAAAAATCTTGATTATGAAAAAAAAAGATTAGGTATATCAAAGTGTTATTAAAAAACTGTATAACTACAACTACAACGTAAATTGCTTAATTTGTAGTTTTTGATTATAGTATTACAACACTATTTAAAATAGAAGGACAAAGATCAGTCCCCTCTACAGAACGAAACGGTTCAAAGTAAAAAATTGCATTGAACACATGCTCATTTTAAAGGAATACCACAAGCGCTATAATATTTCAGTTTATTTATCAAAATTTCATGATCAACTCAATCGAAGTTGTGACTAGGAATAAAATAAAAACCTGGATTTACAATATTAGCAATACTTTGACCAAAAAAATACTGCATTCTTACAAAGTTAATTGTATTGTAAAAAGTTTTAAAACTAAGATAACGAATTTTTTTTAGATATGTGGGGACATATCAACTTGTCAAGCCGGTTTTAATGATAAGAGATCCAGAATTAATAAGAGATGTGACTGTTAAAAGTTTCGATCATTTTATGGACCATACAAATAATAATATTGAGGACGACCCAATTTGGACTAGGAATTTAGTGATTTTGAAAGGTAAATGGTGTACTGTATTTTCCAACTGAATGCATCCAATTTAAGTTGTAAACTCCACTATTTTTCAGTATAATTTAATAATCTCTAAATACTCTATGAATCGTGAACATTTTTCACTTGGGACCGGTTACACAATTTGAGTATACACCTGCTATTCGCTGTACCGAGAAATAAACTTATTCTGCATTTCTATTGGTTGGCTTCGCGTAAAAATACCAACATTGCTGTCGTGTCACGTGTCAGAAGATTAGGAAGTTGAACCGATCCTGAAGTAGACAATATCAGTCAAAGCCTGAGGCTTAGATATTGTTATGTGCAGCTTTTTCGCGCATACGACTGCAACTTCTAGACTCTAGTGGATTCTTCTTATGTGAAACGGAGTCTATTTATAGTTGGGTAAAGTCAAAGATTACAGAATAAAAATATAAGATGTTTCACTCCAGGGCTGTTTGATTCAAGTTGCTGTCCCAAACGGACGCCGCTCTCATAAATTATGTTTATGACTCGCTTTTGTTGTCAATAACAAGACCGGTAGATACCAGAGGAAGTTCGAAAAGCTTATTTTATTTTAAGCTATACAGGGGTAATTAAAGAAATATATATATTTAAATTAATAGGATTCTTTATTACAAAGGTTTATTTTTAAATGTTAATTATTTCGAAAAATGTTCGGGATATGAATTTGAAAAAGTGAGTGAAAAATAAACTTGAATTTTTGAAATGAAGCAATTCACAGTTTTTATAAAGCATCTTAGTAATTTTGTGATACTTATTGATAATCTAACAGATATTTATAACAAATTCAATTAAATATACTCATTAGCCACCATAATAATAGGGCCACTAAATCTTAAATTTTGATCTTTAACTAACGCGTATTTTTTGGATTGACAAGGTTAAAACAGTAAAAAGAGAAGCAGCTGTAGGAAACCTTTATTAAAATTTTTTATAAATGTTATAGCATACTAAGTTTGGAGTTTGGTTTATGAGTTAAATTTAATCTAGTCCATTTTACACTGGATTTGTAGAATCGGCCTATCACTCTATTTTCCCTCTATTTTCTATCTTTGATGCTGCTTTTGATATGATGAATTATTTGTTTTTAGGTCAAGAATGGCGAGATATGAGGACAATTTTAAGTCCTTCATTCACCAGCAGTAAAATGAAAGTGATGTTCAATTTAATTTCGGAATGTGCTGAAAATTTTTGTAAGCATTTCTTAGACAAAAATGAAGATATTATCGAAGTTGAATTGAAAAAAAATTTCATTCGTTACACGACTGATGTAATAGCTACCACTGCTTTTGGAATTAAAGTAGATTCAATGGCGGATAAAGATAATGAGTTTTATACTGTGGCAAAAGAGGTTACGAATTTTGGTAAATTCTCTGTCTTCTTAAAGTCTATTTTTATCGCGATTTTTCCAAAACTAGCTAAGGTAAATATAACTGAAAATAGCAACTAAAATACGTTAAATATTGTTCATAATTTGAATTTTGAGCTACTTTTAATCTTAATCATATTGGCAAAATTTTGGCAATAATTTTAGATTCTAAACATCTCATTTCTGAGTGGGCGTACAAAAACATTCTTCACTCAATTAATAGATGATACAATAAGGCTTCGAGAACAAAAAGGAATTATTCGTCCAGATATGATTCATTTACTAATGGAAGCAAAAAAAAGTAACCAAACCAAAGAAGAACATTCCATTCAAGAAGGCTTCTCTGTAGCTCAACAGGCAGAATTAACACCTGAAAAAACAATTCCGAGAGATATTACGAACATCGATATTACTGCACAAGCCCTAATTTTTTTTCTAGCTGGCTTTGAAACTGTGTCTTCAACCATGTGTTTCGTGGGCTATGAATTAGCAGCTAATCCAGATTATCAAAAGAGACTGAAAAATGAGGTATTAGAAACAATGGAACAGTGTCAAGGAACTGTTACTTTTGAAGCTTTGATGAAAATGAAGTATATGGACATGTTTTTGTCAGGTATGTTATTTTTCTAATCCGTGAATTGTATTTAATAAAATATCTGTATCTGTAGAGTTGGGAGGGTGAGTGTATTCTCACATCACATAGGCCACATGTGACCCATTGTAGATCATCCCGAGGAGTTGTCCTCCTATGTCATCGTTCATTCTATCCTTCCCAGAAAGGCGGACAGGTCACTAAGAGATATCTCCTTGTGTAGGCCAAGACTCACCAAACACACACTCTCTTATTGACGATAACTCCGGACACTCGCATATAAGACATGTCTGACAGTTCCATCTTCCTGTTCACATATCCTGCATAGAGGTTTCTCCAATAGCCCCATAGTATGGAGGTGTTTCCTTAGTTGACAGTGGCCAGTCAGAAATCCTACTGTTAAAAGCGTAGGTATTTCCTGATCGCCAAATATTTCTTCGGCGCTAGCTTCCCAGGGTCGCCCAGGGTGATCCTGGCAAGACTGTATCCTTTGATTCCATCCCATCTCTTAAGAGATTGAGCATGGGTGTAACGTTTGGCTATAGTTCCGCAGTGGGCTCATTTACATATTTTTATTTTATTATTGAGAAGAGCACATTATTTTGAGGCCCTGTTCAAAAAATAAGACGTCAGTGAGACTCCTAAGTCGCCTGAAAAAATTATAAACATTAAACAGCGCTCCTCTCCGAATTTCAGGCGTGACGTCATCCCATATAAAATCTCTCGTTGAGAGAGCGGATACCCCGCCGATCTGTTCTCGGTTAGATGACTACTTAGCTAGTAACAGTATTTTGCTAGCTTATATGCTTATTATTTATTATAGGTACGTTTTAGCAAACTCTAAACAGTGTTCTGTTTGTGAAATGGGAACGTTTAGAAATAATTGAAACTAAAAAAAAGCTATAAATATTATGCGGTTCCAGAATGTAGAGTACTACGATTAAAAGATCTAACAAAACATTTATTTCTATTTATAAGGATGCAAAAAAAACGGAAGCAATGGCAGGAAAGCATGAAAAGACTCAAAGCAATCACTGATAAGTCAACATACTTTGTTTGTGTATTTTTAGGATTTTATTTTTCTTCAATAAGAATCGTTATAAATTACCTTATAAAATACGTTGTGAATCCCTATTGAGAGGGTTATTGAAAACCACACGCTTGTATTAATCTAAATTTTTCTAAATACGTAGATGATATTGTTCTTATAGCTTGTGGTGTTATTAATGTTCAAAATTATTTAATAAAATAATGGATCGGTTCTTCACAAATTAAATTTTATTAAATAGGTACTGCTTTTTTCCAAAAAACAGGTAATCTTTTTCAGTAAATCATCAACAAAACTGGTGTATATTATGTTTTAAAAGAAATTATTTTATTCAAGTCCGGATCAGCTCTAACAAATAGATATCGCTTTTTTTACCAGTGAGGTGCATGTGCACTTGAATCTGATGTAAACATTTGGAACTAATATTACCTGCTTCATCAAAATAAGTTTTTCTTGTTCTTTTCAACATTGGTGATTTAATTTCCACTACACATTCATCATAAATAGCATTTGGAGAAGCTCCCTTAATTGGGCAGTCTGCAGTTAATAAAATTGCGATTTGTTACTTAGTAACCTATAGCGTTATCTCCGTAACTTTGTCCACCAGACCAGGAATAAAATAAAACATCTGAAATCACCTTGTATATCATTTGACTGAGCATGTATTTATGAAAATATTGACATTTTTAATCATTCTTACCGGAAAACAGCCAAAAACGATGTGTCACATAGTATATTATAATTGATTAAACTCGTGTTTTTGATTAAAAAGCTCCATAATCATTAGCAAGTCCACTTCTGGAAGATTTAATGAGTCTGCTTTTTTAAAATTAGGTCCACACATTTTATTTTATTCACACAAAATTTTGTGAGTAATTCAAAATAAATAAACTCTACGCGAGGCACGTAATGTTTGTGCACATTAACTTTCATATGCGGTGACGTCACAGTCATAGTGTTTGCCCCGCTACGGTATGCTTGTTTAATTGGTTATATTAGGAGAACGACATATTCTATTGACATGAAATTTTCACTAGTAATACCACTAGAGGTCAAAAAATTTCCGGATTTAATTTGACCTCGTGTGGTATTCGGTAAGAAAATTCCACACCAAATGTGTTTATTTCCAACAACATCAAGGAGGTCTTCTTCAACTTCCAATCAACCTGACATAGTACATAATAATTGCGTTTTTAATATAAACATTATTCATAATGGTCCAAAGAATTTAGAAAACATCTAAGCTTGTAGTTGAAATGAATCAAAAATATCATGTAAACAAATAAAAATTAGATTGTCAAAAAAATATTCTGTAACAAACGTCAAAAAAATTTCAAGTATAATTCGCTGTTGGGTACCCACCAGGAAAAAAATTCCGATAAAATTCATCCGTTGCTATGGTGATCTGACAGAAATACACGTTCTGATTGGTTAAAAATCACAAGTGTGGAATTTTCAGAATTATATTTTATCCTTAGTACTTTGTTTTACGACAGTTAAAAATGATTTAAAAATTTTAGTAAACGAGCCCATTTTTAATCCAGCCGCTTCCCTGGCTAAAAAATCGACAATGCGATTTCCTTCACTCATGTCAGGCCATTTAACCCACCTCAGGATAATATTGTTATATGCCGAGGCGTTACCTAAATCTTGGTGGCACTCTAGTACTAGCCCCGATATAACAGAAGAGACTGAAAAATGAAGTATTTGAAACAACGGAAGAGTGTCAAGTGTTACTTTGGAAGCTTTGATGAAAATGAAGTATATGGACATGTTTTAGTCAGGAAAATTCTTTTTTGCGCGATCGATCTTTTTTGTTTGTTTACAGCATCGGTTGTCAGGTCAGTAGGTTGTGTTTACTGGTTTCCAAGTCTAACACGTTGGTAAGTGATTTACTTACCGTTCAGACTTCGGTAAGTAAACTACGTCTTAGCCCTACATACATTTAAGTTGTCCTAAATAATATATTACTTCATTCATTACACAAAAGAAGCAAAAAAAATAAGAAGATTGATATTTTTTAATGAACAGAATCGAACAGAACAATATAAAAAGTGATAAATAGCATGAAATCAATTCCACCAAAATGCAAATTATATTTCAAACTGATCGAGAAGTATAAATGTCACTTTTGACATTTCGTTCATTTCGAAGAAATTTAAATTATTTTATTCGAAATTCGAATATTTCAATACGATCGCGCAAAAAATGGTATAAGCATTTCGAACGTTAAGGGTAATACCGATCTCCAGCAAAATTGCTGTCGACCGGTAAACGACCCTTACCGCTCTTGATACTTAATATACTATTTAAGCCGTGAATTATATCAAATATCATAAAAATGAAAACGAAGCTGGTGCTTTAGTACTCTTCATTAGGTTGAATATCGATTGCTTTATATACTTATCATGAACTTCTAAGAAATAGTTTGTTTAAGGTGGGATCTCACCTGGACACAGGTTGACGCCTCTATAGTTAGTTAATTGTGCTGCTTTTATTTTATATGGCTTTAAGCAAGATCACCTTAAGAAAAGAGCGAAGTGATCCATTTGGGTTAGAGAAAGATTGAGTGAACTGTGCTAAGAAGCCACATCCTAGCAAGAATAAAACTGTGATAATTCTGAGATACATTGCTAGTAGAGATATCATAGTGTCATTGCAGTATGCAATTGGGGTTTTTCTCTTCATTTTGGGAGCCGTACTTGGGCCAGGAGCACTGCAGCCTGTTGGCTTATTGTACTCCATTGCCACATTCATTACACCAGCCCAGCCGTATCTTTGAGTAGATGCAATTGGAGTTGCAAATAATACAATACAATTCCATTGTTATACGTGTTGCTTCAATAAGCAAGTCGTACTTAATTGGACAGTAAACTGTTCTCTCGAGCGAAACAAAATTCTTCACTGGCCTAATTAACTGAAAGCAGCGTGTATTAAAGCACACCGGCACATTTCAAAGCCACTTTAATGGCGTCAACTTGTGGTCTCCGTATCCAACACAACCTTGCTTAGTCCTAAAGGTCAGGAGATTAGTGAACTAACTTTTTTATTGGAATTCCAATCACTGACAATTCAAACGAAGGATTACCCTGGGCGACCCTGGTAAGCTGGCGTCGAAGAAATATTTGGCGATGACCCGGAAAAACCTACGTTTAACAGTAGGATTTCTGACTGGCCACTGTCAACTAAGAAAACACCTCCATACTATGGGGCCAGTGAACACACCCCTTTGCAGGATGTGTGAACAGGAAGATGAAACTGTCAGGCATGTCTTATGCGAGTGTCTGGAGTTATCGTCAATAAGAGAGTGTGCATGTGTTTGGCGAGTCTTGGCCTACACCTGCCGATATAAAGGAGATGTCTCCTAGAGACCTGTCCTACTTCCTGGGAAGGACAAGATGGGCGATGACCTAGGAGGAGGAGCCTACACTCACCCTCCCCACTTTACAGATACAGATACAGATTTAAACATTATTAATTTTCAATAACATCACGTTAAAGGAAACATTTCTGTGTTACGAAGTTCTACCACTAAAAAACCCCAGACTTGCTAATTTCTTTTACATCGTCTTAAAATGTTCTACACCAACGACTACAGCTTTGATGTTAGCCTCAGTACAACACATCTGGATGCCATGCTAGTACTTCTTTTGGTCGTGCTGGCTACACTGGAACATCGTACATGTACGGTGACTGAGATGGTTGGAAAATTTATTTCATAGCAGCTCCAACCAGTGTAGTAGTAGCGGCAGCTCCTTTCTGCGGCCCGGGCCCGACCCTGGGCCTAACAAAACAAAGAATACGCAAGGAGACGAAGAAGTGGCTGAGGAATCAGCACCTCGCTCATTGGAGGGTCCTAGACAATCCAAACTTCTACTGAAGGGATGGACTGATGGACACGCCAGGGCAGCCACTGAACTACCAAGGAGTAGGCTAAGGAAGATAGCAGGACTCCTAACAGGGCACTGCTGTATGAGGAAGCACCTCTACAATCTAGGAGTAGAGGAAAGTTCCCTATGTAGGGGTTGCGGCATGACTGATGAAACGTCAGTTCATGTTCTCTTAGAGTGTCCACACTGGGCTGTATTACGCAGGCGAATCTTCGGAGTCACTGTCATGGCTCCTGGAGACACAAGCAGGCATCCACTGAAAAAGGTTGTGGCCTTTATTGAAGGGCTCGGCTTCATGGATGACTAGGTAGCAGGAAATGCACAATGGGCCCGCCAGTGGCCTCAGTGTAGGAACCTTTGCTTGAGTTGTCCAGGACAAGGCTCGCCTGCACATTTAGTAGTAGTAGTAGTGGTAGTAGTGGTATAACCTCAGTTGAACAACCACAAAATTTGCTTGTCGTATTCAAATTCAATTTTGTTTGGTTGTTCAACTGAGATCATACTGACTAAATACCCATCCTTGCATTTGAGAGCCAGTGTGACGCATAGACAAGAATATCTAAATTAGATTTTTGCAAAGAAAAAACTACGTTCTTGAAATAGAGTATTTTTGGTTTATTTATACTTTTTTCTAGAATCATTACGTAAATGGCCTGTTGCAATTGCTACTGAAAGGCAATGCACAAAAACATACACAATTGAACCTGTAAATCCGAATGAAAAACCGGTTGTTGTAAAGAAAGGTCGATCATTATGGATGCCAGTATTCGGGATTCATCGAGATCCAAAGTATCATCCGCAACCATCTAAATTTGATCCAGAAAGATTTAACGACGAGAACAAAGCAAAAATAAAACCCTACACGTATTTTCCGTTTGGACTAGGACCAAGAAATTGTATAGGGTCGAGATTTGCTTTGATGGAAATTAAAGTAGTATTTTTCCATTTATTGAAAAATTTTGAAATCGTACCAATAGCAAAAAGCCAAATTCCTTTGCAAATTTCTAAATCGAACATTAATTTGTCTGCTGAAGGCGGGTTTTGGTTTGGACTGAAACGTTCTAGATCTTAGAGACTTCATATATCTTGCTGTAATTCTTAAAAATCATATTTCATGATAATAAAAGTTCTTTTCTTCTAATAGTCGTTTTATTTTTGACTGCACACTGTTCCGAGTACCTATTGTAATGTTTTTCGGATAATTTACCATTTCAAGAATAAAAATATACTATAGACATTTTTTAATAGGCAACCAATTGGGTAGATACATTTTTAAATTAATTGTTACAATAAGAATCAAACATACAGATTAACAGAAAAATCAATTTAAATGGAAAGACAATTTTTAGTAGAAAATTTCAGTGCTAAGTGAGTAAGAAGAATTGGAGGAAGCGTGTAACACATCTTTTATTGCATTTTTTTCAATTCTATTCACAGTCAAAAAGGCCTGAAAAAATTAATACATTCAAATTAAAAAAGACTAATAATTTTTTCAACCAATAGGTAATTTCTACTAATCAATTTTTCTACTTTTTATCGTTTTTACCAGCCATGACCCCAGCCATGTCCCCAGCCATGTCCCCATCCATGACCTAATCCCAATCCATGGGCAGCAATTATACCATGATGAGCAGGACCAGCGACTACGACTCTAGCATGAGCAATCGGAGCAGTAATAATAGGCGTGGCAACCACAGTGTGAACGGCAGGAACAGCAACTAGAGCACCATGATGTCCCCAGCCACCAGGAGCTGGGGCAGCTGAAGCTACAGCTATGATAGCCAAAAGAGCGACGAACTGTAATTTTATAAAGATTTAATGTACTTAAAAATTCCACTTAAAGATTTTCTCATGCAAAGTAACCCGAAAGGTGTTAAAATGAAAATTTAACGATATAAAATATAGCAGCTTATTTTGTATTTGGAGAAGGGTAATTCGAAAAAAAAGTAATCAAGTGAAACACAATCAAAAGGATGACTGACCAGAAGGTGCTTGAGAAAACCAAAAATATAACATTATTCAAATCAAAATTCTTATCATACATCGTTGTGAAGAAATCATCAACTTCATCTTGTAAAAAAGTGAAAATATAGTTTTAATCTCAGTCAAAAATGAAATATTTCTATTGGATATAAAAACTTACCACAAATTTCATTGTAAATACAGAATTGCTTTTGTAGGTACTAGATTGTAAAACACTTGCTTATTCCTTTTACTTTCGCCCTATATATATACAAGTACCACTAGAATGCCTATAGGTACGTTCTTCTACTGCGACCTTCGTCCAGTCAAATAAGAAAAAATTGTGGCAATGTTTATATTATTGTTATGTACATCCGCATAATGAACCAACCTGTTGATTTAAAGCTAAATAATTGCTGTATCAGCTTATGCAAGTTTCAAAAAATATAGTAATCTTGTAATACTTTGAAAGAAACAATTTAAAAAAATAATAATTATTCATATATATATATATATATTTTTTATTTTATTTTATTTTCCATAATTATTAAAAAGGAAAATAGAAGTAAACAGATGTAAAATTAATGAAAAACTGTGTAAAGCGTCGAAAGTAGTTTGTGCAACTAGTGTGGATATGGACAATCCACACGACTCGAACGGTATATTTTTGACCCATTTAAGAAAAAATCTAGAAAATAAACATTTGAATAAACTTTAAAATAAATATAGCTTGAAATTAAAATTTTTCAACAATTTTATTCATAATCGTACCAATTCAATTTCATGTTTTCACTAATTTTTTGTGATAAACGTAAGTACAGTTTTTAAATGTACAATTTGTATAATGTTACGGTTTCCCTTTTTAAATATGCGATGCTGTTATAAGTAGATGTTGCCAGTCGGACTCCCGCACGAAGGGTACCGTACCTTTATCTATAATAATGAATATTCTGCTAAATATTTCAAGCGTCTACCTATTGTCGTTATGAATATCAAGCAGAATAATTATTTAAAAATAAAATTATCAATTGAAAAAAACTTCTTCACGGAGATTCGAACTTCACGGGTCTACCGCGTGAGAGTCTGGTATGTGTACCACTCGACTACCGAGGTTTATACCAATTTAACGTCAGAAGTATTACATACTTTTATGACAACTGACGTCCATCGGTATTCCCTTAAATACCCATTTTATTCTGTTTTCAGTATTTGGTATTAATTTATACGGATTATTTTATTTAAGTTTATTTTTGTAAATGAATATTCTTGATCCACTGCTTTTGGGAGAGACTTTTTTGACAAGTTATTTTGACGTTTCTTTAAATTGAAAAAAAAATGAGTCACGAGTACTAAACGCGAATGCTGATTGGTGGATTTCAAATACGTTCTAGGATGTATATGAAATCATACAGTGCTATTCAGAAGTCCCCTCCCCCTCGTATCTTTTGAACGGCTACACTTACATCAATAAAATTTGGAGGGTGAAAATAAGGTGTTGTAAACTTCTCTACGAATGATAACAGGTGAAGTAATAGTAATAGATGACGTCACAGTGCCACTCTGGCCAATAATTTTAAATAGGACCTTATGGAAAGTGATATCTCGTTTGAAAGGCATTGACATTGGCTACATAGCCTTATTAATTTTGTTTGGGTTTAAACTAATTTTGACGGATAAATTGAATAAATACCAAAATTATTATTTCACATTTAAATATTGAAGTTTTTTCAGTCCGCCTCTGGTTAGTTGTCAAAAAATTGACGTTTTTAATTTAATACTATTTGTTGCTTTGCAAAGTTTTTCTAAATAGCTTGAATATTTAATTTTATTATTGTTTAACGAGACTTTTAAGAGTTTACATAGGCAAAATGGTACGTACTCAAGCCGACAAAGTAGCAGCTATCTTAATAATTGGTGAATCTAGAAAGAATCTCCTTGAAGCGGAACGTTTATTTAATGAGAGATACCCAGATCGCCCTATCTCGAGATCTTATTTGAGGGAGCTTCTTCACAAGTTTGAAGCAACAAGTAGTGTTCAAGATGCCAAACGATCTGGTCGACCAGCATTTAGTGATGTTAAAAAAATTGATATAGTTGCTGAAATGGTAGTAAACTCTACTTCAATCTGTTAAGTAAGTAAAAGTACAGTACAGAGAGTGTTGGCTAAACATAAATGTCAACCATACAAGTTAAAAATGGTGCACCACTTTTCGGATGACGACCCCGACAGAAGACTAGAATTCTGTGAATGTATGACAGATAAAATTAGTCAAAACCCACATTACACAAAAACAATTTGTTTTAGTGACGAAAGTACTTTTTGCCTCAATGAAAATGTGAATACACAGAATGTAAGGTATTGGAGTGACACAAATCCTCACACCTTTCGTGAACAACATACCCAATTTCCAGAAAAAGTCAATGTTTGGGCAGGTATTTTGGGAAACCACATAATTGGTCCTGTCTTTCTAAATTCAAATTCAAACGGCGAAGTGTATCTGGATATGTTAGAAAATGCAATTGAGCCGTTGATTCTTGAAATTCTGGAAGATAATCCAGATGAATTCGGCTATCTGCAAATAACATTTCAACAAGATGGTGCTCCTGAACATTATTATGGTGCATTAAGACGTTACCTGGATAAAGAATATCGAGGATGGATCGGCCGGCGATGTCCTATAGAATGGCCACTTCGGTCACCAGATCTGACACCATTAGATTTTTTTTCTAAGGGGGTGCTTGAAATCCAAGGTTTATACTACGGCACCAGATAGCAATGGCGTTTTGAAAGAAAGAATTATTGAAGAATGCAATGCAATTTCAGCTGACACATTCGAACGACTACGACAAGAGTTTACTAATAGGATGTATTACTGTCAGGAAGTAGACGGAGCACATTTGGAACACTTACTATAAGAATCCATTGTTGATATTTGATTACCTAATTAAATTTAAAAAAAATAATTTCAATAATTTTGGTATTTATTTAATTTATCCGTCAAAATTAGTTTAAGCCCAAACAAAATTAATATGGCTATGTAGCCAATGTCAATGCCTTTCAAACGAGATATCACTTTCCATAAGGTCCTATTTAAAATTATTGGCCAGAGTGGCACTGTGACGTCATCTATTACTATTACTTCACCTGTTACCATTCGTAGAGAAGTTTACAACACCTTATTTTCACCCTCCAAATTTTATTAATGTAAGTGTAGCCGTTCAAAAGATACGAGGGGGGGGGGACTTTTGAATAGCATTGTATACGTTCAGTTAACCGATATGGTCTACATTTCCATTCTGCAAACTGTGAAGGAAATGGATAATATACGTGCGGTTGTAGGAAAAAGAATATAAAAATACAGAAGTAAGGTGTACCTTACTGGGAAAAACTAAGTACTTGGATGATAATTAAAAAACCCATGCTGGAAGGCACGAAACATCTACATTGAACCATCAGTGACTTGGAATGTTCGTGTCGTATATATCTATGAATCGAAGTAACTTTTAAAACAAATTAAATTTGTCTCAAACCTGGTAAACATTATTGATTTTGTGCAAAGATTTCTTAGTGTTTTGTGTTAAATTGTGTTGAAAACCCAACTAAAAATAAATATATAAAATGAAAATATTTCTCTTCAACGCCACCAGAAACTAGAGAAGCTGCTAAAGTTGCCTCATCAAATTAATTGCCGGAAAACTCGAGGAAAGTCTATAATATGGCATATGAATTTTTTTTGAACAGGCAAAAGGGAAAGGAAACCACTTTATTTTCTGAATCGACTTTGTTGATAAACTTAACTAAATTATCCGCAAAATATAAATCTTCAACACTATGGACCTATTATTCAATGCTTAGAAATACGATCACCTTATATCAAGGTACAAGATTAGATTATAAAAAATTACGAGCATTATTAAAACGGAAATCAGAAGGTTTTAGCCTAAAAAACGGAAACTTTTTCTAGTGGAAATATCAATAACTTTTCAGCTTAAGAATATGACGAAAAATACCTAGCATCAAAGGTAAGATATTAAGTAAATCTTTTAGATAGTTATTTCGTTACATTCTGTAATTTAAGGTTGCTTTGATAATGGGTGTGATGGCTGCATGTAGAAGTAATGTATGAAATGAAAATAACTCTTTTGCAAGATGTTTAACAAAAATTTGCCGAAAATTTACTGTTACGGATAACTTTTACAAAATATGCAAGATATATACTAGGTAAGTCTGTAAGGTTTTCTTGAGACTTAACCAGTAATAAGAAAATATCTAAAGGGAACGGACGTACTGCTTACTCTAACCAAATTTTACTGTACTCAGTATAAAAATAAGATTTGGGGATTTAGGATTATAACAAATTTTATTGTACTGACAATTCTAATTTTTTTTTTGACAAATTACAATAACTCACTTTCCACTTCTTTCTTCAAAAAAACCATTAAACAGTTAAGAC
>CAJUYH010004811.1:0-25632 GCA_910591685.1 Galerucella tenella | reverse complement strand
TAGTAACTGTCGCCCTTAAAAAAACAAAACGACAAATCTATTCAAACGAAACTCTCCCACCAAGGATATGTTGAACCGAAAACTGTAATTGAATAAATAATGTGAATAAATGAATCAAAATTGAGTCTTCAACATAGAAAATAGTAAATTCTTTGTGCTGAATAATATGGAAGCAAAATTAAACAATTTTAAAATCGATTTTTGTGAGATGTTAAGTTTAGCAGGCTAAAGTAGTCGAGTCCATACTTTATGATTGCACTTTAACGGGTCGATTATATTTTTATGATATTTTTCCGCAAGCTGACGATTTTTTTCAAGCAATTTCCAGTCGATCCATTTAATGGCATGATATGGCAAGGCAGAGTAATTTTACATGATGCACCAGTAGAGAAAGAAAACTGAGACAAGCAGTTCACTGTTTTATACAGGGTGAATCACGACCAACGGGATGGAGGTTTATAGCGAAGGTTTAAAATGTTTGTCACTTTAGTAGTTTGTACATTTATATAGGTTACATTTCAAAATTATTCTGAAATAAACATGATGTTCCAATAAAGTGTGGCGTATCAAAGTTGTATTTTTTCATATGGGACACCCTATGTTTTATTGCATTTTTTGATAGCCCCTGAAAAATTAAATACAATATGGTAAAGAAAAATGGTTGAAAGAAGAAAAGAAGACACAGTATAGTAAGAGATATAATTTCAATATTTATGTTAAGGTAATTCATTCACAACTATCACATTACACCCCATAGAGTTTGACATTTTAGATCAGGATATAAGATATAAAATTAAATTAATAATTCACAAAAAGTACCAAGTACAAAAACGTAATCTTGTCAATCTTTCAAATACAGTTTTTTCAAATAAAAAAGTTCAATTCAACAAAAATAAAATTCGAATAACCTAATTTTTACTAAAGCAGATAAAGGAAATAGGGTTCTAGTATTACCTAAAGAAGATTATATATCAAAGACAAACAATTTCATACAGGCTGGAAATTTTTAGATTCTCAAAAAAGATCCTACTATTAAATTTCAGAGGGAAATAAAATTAGCGGTAAATAACTCCAAATCGATAATAAGCGACAAAGAAAAACACAAATTATTTTTACCAAATCCACAACACCCTGAACTCTATTCATTAATTAAACTTCATAAAGAAGGGTACCCAATTAGACTGGCTGTTTCTTTTTTCACAGCACCGTCATTTAAAATTTCAAAATTTCTAATAGATATAATTTCCAAATATTGTTCATTCAAACCTAAATTTTCAATTAAAAACTCAACAGAACTAATTAATAATATTCAAGATATAAAACTAACTCAATTGTCTAAATTCATATCTTTCGATGTAACAAATCTATTCCCTAGTATACCTCCTGATGAAACTATCACTCTTGTTGATAACTTGCTCACTTACAATAATACTAATCCCATAATTCAGTCTGATACTATATATTTATTAAGAGTTTGTTTAAATCAAAATTATTTTCATTTCAACGGAAAGGTTTATAGCAGTAAGGAGGGTTTGATTATGGGCAACCCTCTCAGTCCCCTATTATCAGAAATTTTCATGGATAATATAGAAAAGATAATTCATAAACACCCCCTTAGTAAAAAATTTGTTTACTGGCACCGATATGGAGATGACATTTTAGCTTGCTTCACTGGTACTACGAGACAATTAGATAACTTCATTACTCACATTAACCCAATACATAAAAATATCAAATTTACAGTAGAAATTGAACAAAATAAGTCCATAAACTTTCTAGATCTTACAATTTCAAATATAAATAATAGACATGACTTTTCTATATTTCACAAACCATCACATACAGACATTACAATTCATAATAGTTCAGTCCACCCTATCAGTCATAAATTAGCAGCTTTCAATAGTATGATACATAGACTTTTAACAGTTACATTGAATATTGACAATTACAATAGAGAACTAAATATAATAAAACAAATAACGGTTAATAATAATTACGATCCAAATTTAATTGACAATATCATAAATAAAAAGATACGAAAACATACTCTAGAACAAGTATTTTCTTCTGATAAAAACAAAAATAACCAATTTAAAAGCTTAACTTACTTTGGAATACCATCCTTAAAAATAAAATCTTTTTTAGAAACTTTAGACTTGAATATTTGCTTCAAAACTGACAACAATTTATCCAAATTCATCAAAAACAACAAATCCAAATCTTCAAAACTAAATAAATCAGGAGTTTATAAATTAAAATGTGGTAATGACGATTGTGATAAAATTTATATAGGTAGAACTTTTAGGAATTTTAAAACTAGAATTTCAGAATACAAACGTAGTTATGGCAACCAAAAATTAGATTCCAACTATTTATTAGCAAACCAACACTCTTTCGATTCAAATTTTGAAATTTTGCATATAGAAACTAAATCCTTCAAATTAAATCTTTTAGAAGCCCTAGAGATAAATAAAAACAAATATTCAGATAATCTTCTTAACGACCAACTTGATATTAACAATTCTCCATTATTAAACCTTTTTACCTAGAAAGATTCCTGTAGGATGGTTGTGAATGAGTTTCTAGGTAAACTTGTTAAATACTTCAGTTAATCCCATATTTAGACAAATTCATTTCATTTCCTTGTAAATAGATTATAATTTTATTGTTAAATATTCGTATAATTTAGTATTAAGGCACTGTATGAATTGAAAATTTCTCATTATACCTCCATTCGTTTGAAAAAGCTACTGTGTTAGCGAAACGCGTCACTTTATGTTTAAATATAATGTAGATTTAACAAAATAAAATGGTTTGATTTCATAATTATATATATACATATAAATACTCCTTCATAATGGTTCCCTATACCTAAATACAGAGGGTTGCGAGTTATGTTGACTTTTTTAAAGTAAACTAGTCTATACTACATACAGGGTGGGGCACTATGAACGAACTATTCTCTGGCGTCTTAACAGCAAATAAAATTAGAAAAAATAAGACGTGGAATTAAGTAGATTACTTAGGACTATAATTTAAAAATATTTTGGAATATACAGGGTGCTCCAAAAAATCGTGCCGTATCAAAGTTAGGTTCCTTTAAATGGAACACCCTGTATTTTATCACATTTTTGAATTGCACTATTAAAAATAATGTAATTTCAATAACATTTCCCTATACCTATCTAGTTCAGTTTCCAGGATAAATCGATATTACATAATTTGTAGACCCTCCGAAAAAATACAATAACTTCAAAATAAAAACGAATAACCACATTTGCTTTACACCATCTCACTAGAAGCTTTTAACACTCTGTTTTCAATATTTACTGGTATGCTATCATATACAGGGTGTTTTTAATATGACAACAATACAACACTAACCATTTAATACATACATTTCTGGCTTAATTTGAATGGAACATCCTGTATCTGTTGGGTCTGTTGAACGTGGGAATTTATTACTTTTCAGTTGGTATTAGGGTTGCCTATATCTAACTCTGATAGTTCTCGAGAAATTTTAAATTTGTTTTTTAATATTCAATTAATTGCTGACATCTAGTTACTTATGACATGATACTCCGATGGAAAGTTTTTAAAAATTTAAAATTTGTTATTTTTACAGTAAAAGTGCTTTGTTGTATGATTTATTATTGATGAATTAATGGTCTCTTAAATCAGAATTTTATTAAGGGTAAGTACACTATTTTTGGGCATACAGATACAATAAGCTTTGAAATTATAAAAAAATAACTAGGTACAAAAAATTCAAAGAAAGTGTTCAAAGTGACGCCCATCTTGTTGGATACAAATTTGAACCTTTTTTTTAAAGTTATTGTTCACTTTCTTCAACATTTCTGGTGTTACTGTTTGAAACGCTCTCCTTATCATATCCTTCATGTTCTCAGGAGTGGTTGGCTCTGTATTGTAGACAATACTTTTTATGTAATCCCAAAGAAAATAGTCTAATGGCGTCAAGCATGGGAACCTTGCCAGCCAAAGATGAGGACCCCCTTGCCCAATCCATTTTTGTGGAAAAATATTGTTCAGGTAACGCCGGACAAATACACTGTAATCAACAGACGCACTATCCAACTGCAGCCACATTTTTTGTCCTGTAGCTAGTGGAACCTCATCTAAAAGTTCGGGTAGTTTGTTACGTAAAAATTTACGAAATTCTCTTCCAGTTAGCGTTAAGTTTTTCTACTAATCTTATTGCAATGTTAATGATTGAGTACCCTTAATAAAATTCTGATTTAAGAGACCTTTAATTTATCAATAATAAATCATACAACAAAGCACTTACTGTCAAAATAACAAATTTTGAATTTTTAAAAACTTTGCATCGGCGTATCATGTCATAGGTAACTAGATGTCGGCAAATAATTGAATATTAAAAAACTAATTTAAAATTTCTATGAGAGTTAGATACAGGCAACCCTAATACCTACTGAGAAGTAATAAATTCCCACGTTTAACAGAACCAACAGATACAGGGTGTTCCATTTAAATTAAGACAGAAATTCATGTATTAAATGGTTAGTGTTATACTGTCATATTAAAAACACCCTGTGTATGATAGCATACCAGTAAATATTGGAAACAGAGTGTTAAAAGCTTCTAGTGAGATGGTGTGAAGCAAATGTGGTTATTCGTTTTTATTTTGAAGTTATTGTATTTTTTCGGAGGGTCTACAAATTATGTAAAATCGATTTATCCTGGAAACTGAACTAGATAGGTATAGGGAAATGTTAATGAACTCACATTATTTTCAATAGTACAATTCAAAAATGTGATAAAATACAGGGTGTTCCATTTAGGAACCTAACTTTGATACGGCACGCTTTTTTGGAGCATATTCCAAAATATTTTTAAATTATAGTCCTAAGTAATCTACTTAATTCTACGTCTTATTTTTTCTAATTATATCTGCCGTCAAGACGCCAGAGAATAGTTCGTTCATAGTGCCCCACCCTGTATAAGTACTTTCGTTTGAAAAAGTAAAATCTCTGGTGGAAATCTTTTCCATTTCATGACAACCAAGATTTGGTTAGAAGTGGATAGAAAAATACGAAGCCGAAACGCAAGTAAAAAGGAAATAAGGATACGGTCTATCGGCGTCATTTTTGAAACTATACATTAGAGAGATTAGAAAATATGCATTTTAATTAGCCCATATCAGTTTTTTCTAGTATTTAAAACCGTGATTCTATAAAAATATGTTACTACAGATTTATTTTACATATTTTTTGGCAAATTGTTTTTGTTATGTCAATTATGCAAATTCTGATAAAACATATCCAATCCAGTGATTTTGTTCCAATTGCAAATAACAGGCAAAGGTAGTAAATTAAATATAAAGCAGCGAGTTTCAATGTGAAACAGCAAATACTAGTTGATATTTAAAATCCAAATAAAGCACTTTATATAATAAAAAAAATTATCAAAAAAAATTCGATTCATCTATGTACGAAAATAAATAATACTTGATGAAATATTTACATGTACCGGAATTTTTTAGACAGACTATAAGAGCGCTTTCAGACGAGACACTTTGTGGTCGGTCACTAGAATCAAGATTAAAGACACAAAAAGTGTCCCGTAAAAAAGAACCTTTCACACGAAACACTAGTCGTACACGTGTATCTGATTTGTTATTTGGAAAAGCATATCCCGTTTGAACGTACTAATTGAAGTTCATGTATTACTAGTGGCCTGTACACAGATACAGTGTCTGGACACTAGTGGGGCAGAGACACTTCGATTCAGTGGCCGGACACGTATTCCTTATCTGTGTCTCGTTTAAATGCTTCTATTTATATTATTGTATTTTTAGCCGCGCGATTCTTTTCAGACACTAGTGGCCGACCACTAAGTGTCTCTTCTGAAAGCGACACTAGTAGCCTCTAGTAGCGACCTCAAGGTGGCCATCATTCGCGATGGATACCCAGACAATCTGCTCACCAGGGAGCAGTACGCGCATATCCTTGCGCAATTGCATGAGGATATGTACAGGACTGGCGCCTCATTTGTGCCAAGCTTTGAGGGACACTCGTTTGCCCGGGGAGCCGTTATGGTGACCTGTGCGGATGGGGGCTCTCTGGCCTGGCTGAAAGAGACGGCAACTAAGATCAGGAAGGAGGGTCTGGCTCTCAAAATCATTGAGCAGTCGGCCCTCGAAAACCTTAGCTTGGGTGCCAGCGCCGGTTGAGTCGCCTCCCCAGGAGGTCCTCAGAAGGATCCGGATTGGTAATCCGACCCTGATTACTGAAGGGTGGGTGATTGGGGCCTCCCGATGGGATGCTGCCTCTCTGAGGCAGAACATCGTATTGGGACTCGATCCTCGGTGGTGACACTCCAAGTAACGAAGGGGGAAATCCGGTATGGGTTCGGGAAGGTAAGAATTATCTTCCCGGGAACTACCAAGACTACCCCGGAGTAAATTATGTAATGGGTAAGGAGGTTACACAGTTACATCTGTTTCAGTTACAGGGTTGATGTTGAAAAACAATCAGTTAAGTATAGGGACCCCAAGACTACCAATTGGGAACGGTATAAACTGGATCTCGCAAGGAGGCTTGACGGTGTCCCTAGGAACTTTGACAATAATGATGAGATCGATTGTGCCATGTTCTCTTAGAGTGTCCACACTGAGCTGTATTACGCAGGCGAATCTTCGGAGTCCCTGTCATGGCCTAAGCAGGCATCCACTGAAAAAGGTTGTGGCCTTTATTGAAGGGCTCGGCTTCAAGAATGTCTAGGCAGCAGGAATGGCACAATGGGCCCGCCAGTGGCCTCAGTGCCGGAACCATGACTTTAGTTTGGCTAGGACAAGGCTCGCCTGCACATTCTGTAGTAGTAGTAGTAGCCTCTAGTAGACACAAAGTGTCTCGTCTGAAAGCGCTTCAACTCTAAGGGCCACTTATTCAATCTGTGATAACCATTGGGCAATCCAGTTCACGTGACCTGATATGATTCAAAGTAATTTGGACAGCTGGTCAGTTTTGTATTATCTATTCAATGGTAAACAGTGTTTTTTTTGTTTTTTTATTAGTGAGTTTTAATTATTTTTACGCCGTGGTTTGACTTTGTGTTTCTTTCAAACCACATTTGAAAAATGAATAAACTCGCAGATAAATAGTTCGTATTTTCACGCTGCGGGCTTTCAAAAGTTTCTACTCCTACAAATATTTTGAATTTGGCATTGATTTGAAGAAGGAACTTTGGACAATGGAGTTTTTGTTTCAGTAGGCAAGGTCAGTAGATGGGCTAAGAGAGTTCAACGATAACTATAGAGAAAACAGTGTGTTAGAGAGATAAAGAAAGTGTGTGAGAGACCAACTTTCACCATTTTTATTCCGCGCGTGTTGTGACGTTTCGAAGTAAACCTACCAATTACAAAATGAATAGCGGAGAGCGTTGAAATTTTGTATTATTTGAAATATAGTTCGCAACGCGACCTACTACTATGTCATTAATATAACGAACAACAAATTTGTGATCTGAAAATATATTCGAAGAAGTGCAAACTACAAGACCTAGAATGGCACTGCAAAGGTGGCATTCGAACAGATAGTAGTGAGTTGTTGATACTGTAATGTATGTATCCTACTATGGATACTTGGTGCATTAGAAGTGTGGAAGGGCCTCTGACTAGGTGGAGTTGCTGGTCACTTGGTGTGTCATCTCACAGGAATAAAAACAACTACTGGAATCACTGGGTCATGTTCTCTTTATTACCTTACTTTACTATTATACATTAACCCACTTATTACTAGTACTAATTAGAATATTAATTAAAATGATTACGATGAATAGAATACACTTTGAATGTCTTTAGGACATCTTAGAATAATTAAGTAATGAATTAGAATTGATTAGAATGTTTAGAATAATTTAGAATGAATGTTAAAACACTTTCGTTAACATATTTATACGACGAGTCAAGTTCAGCGTTTTGTAAATATAAAACAATTCTGTTTATTTTTATTTCACGCTCTGAACTTGACATCCTACGTGAGACCTTTCTCTTTTCATATTGGTCAACGATTCATGCTTTATAGAAATTAGCTTCAAGGGAATTTATGTCTTTATTCATAATAATACCATAATAATAATTTAAATAATTAATAAATAATATTTCAGCCAAAAGGCATCACACCTTCCCCTTTTACAAAAAGAATAAATTCCGTTGAGCTTCCTTTCCCCCAATGAAATAAATTTACAATTATCCTAAAAATAGATGATAGATGATTATTAAATAATGTCATTAACCTATGGTAACATATATTTATAATCTAATGTATGTCCATTGTCATTAAAATTGTTTACGATAACTTAATTGTTTGTCTTGTTTATTTATAATCACTTAATGAATGAATGAATGTTTATTATGATACGACACAATTCCAAATACAACAATTCAACATAATAATACTTATATAAACACATAATAAACAAAATAAGTCACAGAAACCACACAAATGGCTTGTGCGTGACTATAAATTTAAAAACATGAAAACACATAGACCAATAAATATGAAAAACACCTAAAATTTAAAACATATACATATATATATCCTCTTTGACCGAATTAGGTCCAATCAAATTTCAAAATTATGCTACTTAAATCAACCTAATATTTCGAAACATTGCAAGTGATCAAGTATTTGCTTATTATGTTCTACTCAATCAATGCTTGTACCACTTTTCCAGGTATGCCCCTGACATGCTCTTTAAGCATTTTTTTAAAAGTACATAATCTTGTCTGCCTCTGGATACTTTCTGGTAAGCTATTGAACAATTTAGTGCCTAAGTAAAGATAACTCCTTTGTCCCTTATCCTTTTTCATCAAGGGTACAACATATTTATGTCTGTTCCTCGTCTCATAACTGTGCTCGTATGTATGTAGCCTATCTTTATTTAAATATTGTCTTATATTAATTTGTACGAAAAATAATTGTCGTATATCGAGTATGTTTGTTTCAGCATAGAGGGATTCAGAGGAGTATCTTATGTTTTTGTTTAGTAGTATTTTAAGAAAACGATTCTGACATACTTGTAGTGAGTTAAGATACACTTTTGCGACACCTCCCCATCCTATTATTCCGTAGTTCAGGTGAGACTCTATCAAACTGTGGTATATCATTGTTTTTTCTTTAATATTTAAATATTCAGATATCTTTCTATATCCATACAATATGCATCTTAATTTCTTTAATAGATAATTAATATGTGTATCCCATCTAAAGCAGCAATCTAACATGATGCCCAAATATTTTATCTCCTTTACAGATCGTATTTTAAAGTCTTATTGTATGTTCAAATTAAAGGTTGGGAGTGAAGTGGCTTGACTACTAAAAGGTAAGTACACTGTCTTCTGAACATTTAATGATAGTAACCTATTATCTAGGAATTTTTTAATTTTTAAAAAGTGGGTCTCTACTTGCAATTTTAAGTCATAATAATTAGTACCTTTATAAACTATTACAGTGTCATCCGCAAAACTTATTATTTTTTGGAACTCGGTTTCTATTAAAAATATATCATTCATGTAAAGGGTAAAAAGCAAAGGACCCAGCACCGTCCCCTGTGGCACTCCACACGTAATTTTTTTTGTTTGACTAAACATATTATCCACTTTTACTTGTTGTTGTCTATTTTGTAGATAACTCTTGAAGAAATCGTGTGTTTATGTCTTTAAAGTAAAAGGATCGAAACTAACAAAAAGGGTTTTCCGAATGCTACTTTCTAACTTAAACGTCCTGTATCTCGAAAACGACTTATGGATACCTTTGTTCAGAAAGTTGAACTTTCACAACATATCCAAAATTCAAAATATTGTGAAATACTCAGTTTGCGGCTCTTCTAAATCGATGGAAAAATAAATATAAAGTCATGACAATACAATTAGATAACAAAGCATGTCTGTACATTCAATTTACTTACGATCACATTGTTTATGTAAATGATATTCGTTTTATGACAAGAAATAATGAAAACGCGAAATGAAAGACTAATGTGGAAATTAATATGGAAGAGAAACGTCCGATATCGAACTGGACAATACTGAAACAATGAAAACTTGTGACCTAGAAATCCAGAAATAGATATGGATACGGTGATGAAAAGTATGGTGGCTATGTCACAAAAACATGGAAAATTAAAGAAAAAGGGAGAACGTGTCGCGGGACACACGGTAGGAACTTTAGTTCCTTTTAAGCAAAAATTATGTAATACATCTGACGTTATAGATAAACAATTTGCATATCTCTCGGTGGTCGAGTAGTAAGCAAACCAGACTCTCACGCGGTTCGATTCCCCGTGAAGAAGTTTTTTTTATTGTTAATTTTATTTTTAAATAATTATTCTGTTTGATATTAATTACGACAACAGGTAGACGTTTGAAATATTTAGCATAATATTCATTATTATAGATAATGGTACGGTACCCTTCATGAGGGAGTCCGACTGGCAACATCTACTTACAGTTTATAGAAATTTTTATTTTATAGATTTTTTCTTAAGTGGATCGTAGAAAAAATATGCTGTTCGACTCGTGTGGATTGTCTATATCGCACTTGAACGATTGAGCACTCTGCCTACGGCGTTGTGCTCAAACTTCGTCCTCCTGCGATATGGCTATCATATCCACACTAGTTGCACAAACTACTATTTCTATCAAAATATGCCCTTTTACATTTAAAAACAACCTGCCAAATGTCAAATCGATTTATTCATCCATTTTAAAGTTATCGAATTAAAACATTCAAGTTTTCAAAATTTCAACACCGCATATTTCGAAAAGTAAATGTGCTAAATGCCCTTAATCTTAATATCATTTTGTCCAATTTTACTAGAGGAATCTACATGCAAACGTTGTAATTACCCTTAACGTTTGAGATGCTTATACCATTTTTTGCGCGATCGTATTGAAATAAATTCTGAATAAAATAATTTAAATTTCTTCGAAATGAACGAAATGTCAAATGTGACATTTATACTTCTGGGTCCGTTTAAAATACATTTTGCCTTTTGGTGAAATTGTTTTTATGCTATTCATTACTTTTCGACGTCTGAACGGTAAGTAAATCACTTACCGACGTGTTAAACTTAGAAACCAGTAAACACAACCTACCGTCCTGACAACCGATGCTGTAAATAAACAAATTCAAGTAGATCACCAGCACTGCGAATACCAGCTTTGCCTAAAATTTTAATATAGCATCGGTGGTTCAGTGGTAGAATTTTCGCCTTCCACGCGGGCGGACCGGGTTCGATTCCCGGCCGAAGCATATAAATCGCTGCTTCGTAAATATAACGAAGCAACGTAACATAACGTATCGTAACGTAACGGTCAGATCTTTTGCCTCGCGACCCCCGGTCGCTCAAACATAACCTGACGTAAAGAACTAAATTTCCAAAAATTTCATCAAAATCGGCCCATATGGTCAGGAGTTGTTTATAATATATTGGTTGAACTTACTGCGAAATACTCTTAAACAAAATTTGAAATGTCTCTATAGTTACTTGACAAACGTTAATAAGCACAAATAGTTTACCTTGACGAATTTTTTGCAATACCAATATTTCAAGTTTGCCGATTGTTTTCATAATAGCATTTGTGATGAATTACTACAGGGTGTTTTCAAATGACACTTACAACGTTTGCTTGTAGATACTTCTCGTAAAATTGGACAAAATGAAATAAAGATTAAGGGTTCCACCACATGTACTTTTTAAAATTGAAGTTGAAGTTTTAAAAAGTTAAATGTTTCAATTTGATAACTTTAAAATGGATGGATTAATTGATTTGACATTTGGCAGGTTGTTTTTAAATGTAAAGGGGCATATTTTGATGGAAAAATATTTTTCAATTTTTAATCCAGTGGTGTACATTTGGAAGAATATGTTACCTTTCCCCTCCCATTTTTCACTCCACTGACTTTTTAAGAAATTTTTGTATTCCTTGGTGGTTTTCACGTGAAAAACGAATAACCTTTACGTATAAAAAAATTTGTAGTTTTCAAGATATTTAATGATTTCATGAAGTCTGCACTTTTTGATAAATAATTTTTAAAAAAATTCTGTATTTTTTCAATAACTATCAAGTACTTATGGTTGGAATATCTGACAGGAACTAATCTATTAAACAGCAATGCATCTAAAGCATTCGGAGAAGATTGTTGAAAATATTTGTCCACTTGTCATTTTATTAATAAAAGAATTGAGCAGCAAACAAATTACAAAAGATGTTCAAAATTTTGTCCATTTACATTTATACATAATTTGCAACGTTTCCTCATCGAAAATCGTATACCTTGGAAAGACTGGCGATTACCAGAAATAATTGCTGTAGCTGCATGGATTCTTTCTATTTTTTTGAATAGTTGGGACAAATATTTTCAACAATATTCTCCGAATGTTTTAGATGCATTGCTGTTTCATAAATTAGTTCCTGTCTTATTGAAAAAAATACAAGAATTTTTTTAAAAATTAATTATTAAAAAGTGATCTTGCAGACTTGAAATGAAATCATTAGATATCTTGAAAACTACAAATTTTTTTATATGTAACGGTTATTCATTTATCACGTGAAAACCATTGAGGAATACAAAATTGAATACAAATTGATTCAAAAGTCAGTGGCGTAAAAAATGGAAAGGGGAAAGGTAACATATTCTTCCAAACGTACACCACTGGATCAAAAATTGAAAAATGTTTCCATCAAAATATGCCCTTTTACATTTAAAAACAACCTGCCAAATGTCAAATCAATGTATCCATCCATTTTAAAGTTATCGAATTTAAAACATTCAATTTTTAAAAACTTTAACACCCTGTATTTCGAAAAGTAAATGTGCTGAACCCCTCAATCCTTAAATCATTTTGTCCAATTTAACGTGAGGAATCTACATGCAAACGTAGTAAGTGTCATTTGAAAACACCCTGTATAAATGGATACCCTCCACTCGACACATTTTTCATTCTACCTGATTTTTTAAACTTTGATAATAATGTATCTCGACCAAATCATTCATAAGTGATTACTCAAACTTTTCCGAGCCTTTCTAAAAACCTTTTTGTCGTATCCCTTTTCCTTATCAAAATACCATTCAATCCGCTTTCAACCCGCCCCCCAAGTTACCATTCCCACCACCTTTTATGCCCCCATCCATTATTATCACTCTAAAAAGCATCGAAAACATAGAAGGAAAATTTAATTCGCTCCCATTATATTTACCAAATCAATAAGCCAAACAGACGGCGCGAATACACCTTTTGAATTTCATCCTCCGTCCGCCGACCGTCCGTTCATATTCTGCACCCCTCTAGCACCGCCACTCGCCTATACTGAGCTCTTTACCGTCCCCATTACCACAAGGCTTTTCAACAGCGGCGACGCTGGCTAGGGAACGGTCTTTAAATTAGTCTTAATTAGTCGTGGAGTAGGTCCACTGGACATAAAAACGATGGATGAAAGTAAAAAATTGAAATTTCAGTTTAATATTTACAAATCGTTAAATACCTGTTTACTAAACTATAACCTCCAAAAAAAATAGATATTTGTTTAAACAGGCCTAGGCATTGAAAATTTGTTACTTCTATGATCGATAAATGTCACTAAAACTGACATTTACTGTCAATCGGAGAATATAGTATATTAAAGTATAAGTGGATAATATTAATGTCTTTAAAACACGCGCGATCTTTCGAGCACGATGGCGAAGCCGGAGTGCTCGAAATAGATATAGAGTATATACCAAATTCGACCTTGCACAATTATGCTTTGTATATTTTTTTGTTTCCCTACGTCCTCACGTTTAAGTTCACATAACGAAAATTTTATTAGGAATATGAAAGCTCCGCAAGATGTAGGTAGCCAAGCGATCCAAGCGGATTTTGGTTCACGTACTACTCTATAAGCTTCGTCAGTACTGAACTGGGAGACCGCCGAGACCGGCGAGCGTTGTATCAACAACAACGACACGCGACTACCGAAGCAGAGAGACAATGTCAGTCATAGAAGGATAGAAAAGAGAGAGATGGATTTTTATCCGATATTTTAGTGGTAGCAACCGAATTTCAATAAGGAATTGTACGGTCATAAGTAATTTGAGGATTCTGAGATTTTTATATAGTATTCATAAAGCTTTAAATTAGACTTTTTATCAATTAGTTTTTCCATTTAATCCATATTTAATTCTTTACAAGGGCTCAAACTTTGCTTAATATGTGTAATTACCTCATGATTCTTATTTTTTTCAACAAAATTTGGTTAGCATTCAAAAGTTGACGTGTCTCGGCATTTTTTATAATTTTCTAAAATAATGACATAAAGAATTTTATTCCATAAGTGGTGTCCACACTGTATATTAATAAATGCAATGCTATGTACTGTAATCTACATCTTGTGGAAATCCTTCAAAAATCATTCAACTTTTTAATCGACCACAAATATATTTTTTCATTCAAATAAATAAAATACCAACTTGTATTCTACATTTCAAAAAAATTAAGTAGTTTTTATTCAACAATAAAGTCAATAAATCAAGTGGGTATAGAATCATTCGTTTCTAGTATGGATCGTGTTGTTTTTTCTTCCGGTATTTTCTGTTCATAATGAAATACTCTATTCAGTAGTAAAAGAAATGTAACCGTGACAAAACCGAGGACAAAACTGATTGACTGCCAAGTACAAACCGCGATACCCCAAATTTATGTTATTTTGTCAATTTACTATATTGGTTTAAAACTGTCTGTAGTATGAATTTTTTATGAAACTTTTAGGAAAACACCGTTTAGTAATACAGGGAAATGTAGTGAACGTACACAAACTATATGGCCTGCTGGTTGCCAAAAACATATTTTTTTAATGCCGACCAGAAAATATTTTGACAATTTTTCGTCCAGAAAATAACGTTTTGCCGATCTAGACCGGAAAATTGTAACAACGCTTCGATATATTGTCGAGTGATGACAGTTCGTTGATTTTTAATTTGTCGTTTATGACAAACTTATTATTTTATCTGGATTTAGTTTTGTTAATCACTTTGTTATAAAAAGTAAAATAGAGAATTGAATGTATATCGAAGTGTCCGTCTTAAAAAAATATTGTACGTCACGCACCCGAAAATAAGGTTTTCCAGGTCTTACCACACCGCGAGAAGAGTTATTTATAGACAAATAAACTGATTTGTTTGACCCCCCCTTTGTTTAAAGCTAACATTGCTTATTTATTATTAAGAAGCCATATTAACGTGAAAATATTGGGAGATTTTGATATAAAAAAATGATTTATTCGAGTGTAATTTCTTTAATGTAAAAAAATTTGTTCTCCTTTATGCACACCTTCATACAATTGTTCTTCAGAAACTATAAAAGTCTACGAAGCACAATATAAAATTTTGTTATAAAGTATAACAATGCTATTTGGGTAAAAATTGTTTTCATTACCCAGAAAAAAACCTAATATTCAATAATATTCCATCACTTTAAAACAACAAATTAAATATTCATAGTAAATCATTTGAAAGTTTTGACAGAAATATACATTTTTTAAATAAGCCTATAGATTATTAGCCACAAATAAGATCTTCTTTATACCGAAAAAATAAGTATTTCAGTATAATTGTACATTTATTGTTACGAGAAAAAAAAACATATTTGCTACAAATCACATATTTCTTCACCCGTAAGAAATCACATTAGCCTACAAATTATGTGGCAATTGCAACAAAGAATTCTCACCCCACCATTCCCTATTATTCAGTAACGGTCACCACCTGTATACGTTTGGCGTCAGTCTGCATGTGAAATTAGATCAGTTTTTGCAATTTTACTGATTAATTTGTTTTTGTAAAGTAAGTGGTTAAAGTGCTCTGGACAAAAATAGTTTTAATAATAGAATGAATGAATTGTTAAACTCATGGCGATTACAAGAATTGTGAGATATCTTTGAAGGTAAGGAAATAATGACAATTATATTCAAGTAGGTAGAAGTAACAAGCAAGCGAAATGTACCTCAAAAATACACATTTCTCAATTAAACCTGTCAGATCTACTCCAAGAACTCCAAAAAACTTCTATGGGGAAAGCATTAATGAGCACACTTAACGATAGACAGGGCTATCTTGTGGATATCATTGTTAGCTATGTTTTAGATCATATAGGTATGTTTAATTTTAACAATGTATGGTTTCCATTTTATAAATGTATGGTATCTATTTTAAAAATGTATGGTTTTCTTTTTAATAGATCAAAATATTCAGCGGCAAGTTTTTTAGTGCTATCCTGCTTTCCTACTAAACAGTTATATGCATAAATAGAGACCATTAATTTTTATTAGATTTAAACATGTTTGTCATGAAAATACTGTGATTTTAATATGTGTCCAGACTAACCATCGACCAATTCGATTGACCAGTCCACACATACAAAACGAAAGTCAACTTTGTTGTTCGACATAGTCTGGAAACGGCTTAGACAAATATTTGTGAAAAATATATTTTCCTAAGTAACCTAATTATTTAGAGAACCGTGTGGAAGTTACCCATACTGCTTAATACACCGTGAACTTTAAATATATTTCTAAATATTTAGAAACATTTCAAAAGCTTTGTGTATTGAATAGTACATGTAGGTAACTTCCATAAACAAAAAACAATACCATAAATAATTCGGTTTTTTAGGGAAATATATTTTTTCACTATAAAGCAATATAATGTTTATGAAAATTATGGTTCGGTTATAATAAATATGTTGAATTTTAGGACGCATCCCAACTCGTGCCCACTAATCCCTTAAAAGGTACAAGAGTAAAGGTCTCAATAATCTGTATACCTAACTCGTGCTCGATTGAAAAATTTACCTGTTCAAATTACCATCCCATCTATAGGAACAGGTATTATTGTTAAAAGTGTTAACTCATAATCATACTGCAATAGAAGAAAACATTATCCAAAGACATATAGTGAGTGCATCTGCTAAACGAAAGGCCTTTGATGACATTTGTGAAAAGCCTAGCAAAGTTATTCGAAAATGTTTTGAATCCAATTTAAATGAACTTAAAATGAATTATTTAAATTGTATAAAAAAAACAATTTATTATGAAAAACGTAAAAAGTTTCCAAAACTTCCATCAAATGCTGAAGAGGTGTTTGAAGTTTTAAACAATATCAATACACGCACTTTACAAGATGAGAACTTTGTACTTATAAACGATGTTGGATTAAATTTAATTGTATTTTGTACTGAAACTAATTTGAAATTTCTCTGTGAGTGCACTACACTTTACATGGATGGGACGTTTTCGTATTGTACAAAGTATTTTTTACAATTGTTTACAATCCATGGCCTACGTAATGGACATTACATACCACTTGTTTTTTGTTTATTGCGAGATAAAAAAGAAGACACCTACAAAAAATTATTTCGCAAATTAATTGATACGTGTAAGGATAAGAATTGGAATCTACTGCCTGAACAAATAGTAATTGATTTTGAAATCGGCATTCATAATGCTACGCGATTGATTTGGAGTGAAGCTAGATTGATAGGCTGCCGATTCCATTTAAGTCAAGCATGGTGGCGAAATATTCAAAATTTGGGACTATCGTCGGAGTATAGAAACAAAGAAAGTGATATTGGAAAATGGTTGCGTTACTGCTTTGGAATTATGTTTTTGGACCCAGATTTAGTTAGCGACTTCTTCGTTTTTGAACTTATGGAAGAAAAGCCCAACGACGAAAGATTGTGTGCGTTTGCTGATTATTTAGTTGAAAACTATATATCGGAAGAGGCTCGTTTTCCTCCTAATATATGGGCAGAAGCATCAGCTAGTATACACAGAACCACGAATGCATGTGAATCATTTCACAGCCATTTAAATAGTTCATTTTATAATGCACAATGCACATCCCTCATTATTTGTTTTCGTTGAAGTATTGCTAAGAATTCAGGAAGAGACTTACATTAAATGTCGCAGTATAGATAATACTAAAATCGTGAGAAATGCAACAAGGAAAAAACATGATTTCCTAAAAAAGACTATAGATAATTTTAAAAATAAAAAGATATCAACATTTACTTTCGTTAAAACAGTATCATGGTATAATAGTATTAATAATATTTAGGTAGTTCTAAGTTTTTTATGTGCAATATATTTAATTAATACGTTTTATAGTAGTTTTATTTCAAATAAATGACAACTGTATATGTAGGTCTTGAATATTTAATTATAATAAATAAGAATTAAAAACCGCAGTTCCGATGCACCCGGGCACGAGTTGGTGTATTAATTTTCTACCTGGTTTTTGAACGGGCACGAGTTGGTCAGTGATTTTCGGGGCCAGGTAATAACGGGCACGAGTTGGGAAATGCCGGAATTTTAGTAAAAATTAATAGTTTCCTGGAAGAAGGAACATTTGTTTCCAACAAAAAAATATAATTTGCCGGGAAAAAACATATCGTTAACCCAGACAATATACCTTTTTTGGTAAAGAAATATATTTTACCGATACAATACATTTTTTTAAGATAAATAAATGTCATTCTGCCATAAAGTAATTTTTTCATAATAAAACAATATAGTTAGCTTGCAAAAATTAGTATTTGTTATTGGAAAACTACTTTATTTAATTTAAATGCTTTCAAAGATTAATATAACTATTTTGTCATTATACCTCAATAAATGTTGTTTGAGACAAATATGATAAATATTTACAAGAATAAATGTAATTTTCGATAGATAACTCGTTTTATTGATGACAATGAATATGTTTTTATTCATCAACAATATTACTTTCCGAACTTGAAACAAATCCTTTCTTAACGACAAATTAAATATGGCCACATGGAAAATCATATTTATTTGACATAATAAGATTTTGATTGTCACAAATTGATATTTTTCTCGGTGCAAGCTTCCTGCTTGTCTCGACCTGAAAAACACTACTTTCCGGTCTTGTAACGTAAATTACTATAAAGAAAAGCGCTGAACAGGTATGATCAAAACTACAGAGGCTAGCTAGTAGAGAATCTACAAATACCACATCGCTGCCATTCAAATCACTCCCTTTAAAGATCGTTCGCTTGTGAGAGGAGCGAGTTGAGAATAGGGACCCTGAATTTGTTTGATTTGATAAACAAATAACTTCACGTTAGACTCGCGCCTTTATAGTGAAGCAATGATTTTTGTTATAAAAAGGTTTTCGTGGTACATCACTCAAAAGGGTTGAGAGCCGCTGGCCTATGGGATAACGGATACTTGTACCCACTGTACCTCAATTGGCATGGACAGATTATCGATGGAAAGTTATGTACCCGAAATATAAAGATAAACCCACCCATGCAAAGGACAATGTTACTTTAAAATTCTCTCCACAGTTTGAGTCCGTCACTGTCAAATTATTTACCAATATTTCTTATCGTGCCTACAGTATAAATGAACACAAAAACTGATAAAAAAAATCGAAAACATCAAATGAAAGCAATCTATTTATTTTCCTACAAAAAGACCGCTACTGAAGACTTATTTCTTTTGTGGTGAGCTACACCCATCAATGAAATTTCAAATAGAATACACCGCTAAAGTAAATGACATTTAGACTGTATTAGAAAATATTTAGTCTCCAAATGGGAAGTGGTGGAGAAAATGTGGACGGCGGCGGAGGGTTGGAGACGGCATTCGGTAGTCATAGTCCGTACGACGACAGAGACGAAATTTATCAAATGCTCTGCACTGCTTCAGCGTAGAGCGATAGAGAAAGTTGGACAAGTCTAGCCGTTTCTACGAGAGATCACACTGACCGGTTAGTCTATAGGGCGGAAAAATAATAACGAATTTTCTAGACAATATTGCAAAACTGTGTATTAGGGCGGGTTTATCAATGCTCGGTTAAATATGTCAGCTACGTAGCCCTCAGCTATCTCTAGCTGCCAGTCAAAGTCTCGGTTACAATAGAAAGCGTTTCATCAATGCACCACATAAGTGACAGCTAGCTAACTGGAGGCTAAGTGTAATTGAGCATTTGACAACCTTGTTCGGGTAATGTACGTGAGTGTAATGTACGTGAGTGTAATGTTGTCAGGGTGTGAATTTCTCATTTTAATTTGGTGTAAGGAGGGTCACCCGTTACATGAAATATACATATTATTAATTTTATTCGCATATAAGATATACAGGGTGTACCAATCTTACGACAAACTTCGGTATATGGGTTATTTTGAGAGATATCAAAAAATGTTATTAACAAAAATAGTAGATGTGATGAAGGTCCATAATTTGAAATTATATCGAACTATACAGAGTGCTGCATAACTCCGTTACAAACCAAACATATGATTTTTCAAATGGGAACCCCTGTATTCATTCATTCATTCAAATGTTTGGGTTGTGCTCAACAGCCCGGGCACTTGACCTAAGTCATTGTACCATTCCCAATGTTATCTACTTCCACTCCAAAAGTTTCGTGTCCTCTATAGGCCACTAGCTTATTTGGGGGGGATTTTAAGTAGTTCTGATGGTTGTATAGTTTCCTTTCCAAAATGCTTCTGTCTGAGTCCTTCTAAGTTCTTACATGAGCAGAATATATGAATAGGTGTTTCATCCCTTAGTTCGCACTTCCTACAGAAAGGTTCACTGACTATTCCCATTCTGTACAAATGTTTCCTTAGAGTGCAATGTCCAGTAACCAGGTCGGTTACTGTCTTCAAGTGTCTCTTGCTCAGTTTCAATAAACTGGTTGAGAGTTCTTTGTTTACCTTTTTCAGTAGACTTTTTGTGTGAAGATGACCTTCTGTCAACCTCCATTTAATTTGGTGTTCTTTGTCTAGCCAGTTCCGGATTTCCCCTCTTATGTAATCCTTTGTGATTCCACAGAACGGTTCCGGACCTATAAAGTCTCCTTTAGAGCCTTGTTTAGCTAGCTGGTCCGCCAATTCATTACCAGCAGTCCCTTCATGTCCCGGCACCCATACTAGAGACACTGTGTTGTCTCTTGCCAGCTTATTAAGGGACTCTTTGCAGTTTTTAACCAGTCTAGATTTCGTGGTAGGATTGCTGATAGCCTTCAGCAATGCCTGGCTATCAGTGTATATTATACCGAATTCGGATTGGTTACATTTTTTTGAAGCTTTTGATAAAATAATACAAAGATTCTATTTCAAGAACGTTGTCCTAAAATTGAAACCTTTCGTGTTGAAAGGAATTAATTTTAGAGGTTTTTAACAAATCGCCCGTATCTCAGGAAGTGAAAACAATTTTACAACGCGGTTAGTTAATACACAAACATTTTTATTGTGATAATTTCAAAAATGTATGCCTATTACGAGTTATTTGACTACGCATAATTTTATCCAGCGATGAAACGTCATAATAATAATAGGTTTGCAGTCGAATAACTCGAAAACCATTGATCCAAATATAGACATTATAATATATTTTTGCAAAGAGGAATAGAAGAAGATTTCAAAAATCTCAAAAAATATACCGTTTTTTGCTCGAGAGAGATCGAGAGTGACGAGAATTTCTCGACGAGAGATAATTCTCTCGTCTCGTCAGACGAGAGAAATTGGATCTCTCGTCTCGGCGGCAACACTGTGTACAAAGGTATATTAGGTAATGAATTAACACAATAAGGTTATGCTTGAGAGAGTTCCGAGGTACAAAGGTATAGTGGGTAACAAAATGGCAGATATCCCTGTGAATAAACTCCAGTACGATAAATGAAACAAAGCATCAGCCTTGCCTATGCGGAGCTCAGAAGACTCCTGGTCAAAAGCTATCGGGAGTCGCTGACCAATAGAATGGAATGGAATATTTTTGAATGCAAAGCACTGCTTCATTGAAGACATAAACTCTCGGGACTAGATAGCCTAAGGAAAAATGTTCTCGAAAAAGGATCTTTTGGAACGAGTATCAATAGGGTACAAGCATAAATTTTGCTATTGGTGGGAATTGACGCTTTATCAGGTCTCCTAACACCTTGAATGCCTATTTTTTCAAAAAAATATAAACTTTACTTTTAAAACGACTTTAAAAATCATAAAATTTGAAAGTACGCCAAAACGCGCTTTACGTCATAAAGATGGCTGCCCCATGGTGTGACGTCATTTGTTTACGTTCTTGTTCGTGTATCACGCTCTGAGTTCTTGTGACCTAATTTGTTTCTGAAAGCTTTAAAAATGGATAAAGCGGAAAAAAAACTTTGTATTCCAAGTATTGCATTGTTCCAGTGTGTAAATCAACGTCTATTAAAACACCAGACAAAATATTTGTTACTTTACCTGGTGGCGCAAGCAAAAATACACTTAAGAGAAGGGCATTACTTTTGTTTGTGAAGACCATTTTTATAAGGGTGGGGCAATCTTCTATCGGAGTATGACATTGTTGTGGTGAGAGATAGAACTTCATAGTTTTTTGTGAGCTAATACAGTTACTGAGGGCACATTTTGAAAATACTTTCGATTCTACAGGGTGTAATGGTAAGAGTAGAAGTCAAAGATATTTTAGATGCATCCAAAATTACGATTTATGCCTTAGAAATGTTAAAATTCACAAGATGTTGCATGTAAAAAATTCAATACCATTTAATTTGTGTATGTAAAATACTTGTTTTTGACCATTATCATAAAATATCTACGATTTTCCATCAACTAATGCCCTAAGTTTACTACATCGTTTGAAAGTTTATTAATTGTAATAACAAATTGTAAAAAGACTTATAGGGTGATTCATTTAAAAATTTTGAGATATTGCTTGATTTGCGTTTTGTTTCACCCTGTATTAAAGAAGCCACCGATGAAAAAAGTAATTAATACTGAGCACAGCCAATGATGTGTGTATGACATTTGAACACAAAGACCTGTTGATTTATTTTAATTTACTGTTCTGCGGAGTGTTAAAGAGGAGGTCTTTTTTGCTAATAATTGGACATATCTTTGTAAAACACCCTTATAAAATATTAGAGTGCTATATTTTTGTAACGCTCTCGGTAAGATCTTTTCGATTCTTAAACAAAATATAGTACGTTCCATTAAAAAAAATGTAAGTTTGTGCTGCTACGTGGTTTTGGAACACCCTGTAGAATCGAGAGTATTTTCAAAATGTGCTCTCAGTAACTGTATTAGCTCACACAAAACTATAAAGTACTATCCATCACCACAACGATGTAATCCTCCGATGTCAGAAGATTGCCCCACCCTGTATAAGTACCTACTTCTATGCTGGTAATTTTTATTCTTAAATAGTTTAAGGTTATGTACCTATATTTCTAGGAGTCAACCATAAAAACATCATTTTCTTACGACCACACATCGAAATATGGTTGGTATATATTATATAAATAAAACATAGTTTGAATGGTTCTTACGATAATGCTTTAACTCCTCTTATTTCCTCTGCATTAAAGCAGCTGTTTGACTTCATAAATTCAAAACAAATATGAAACCTTCGCTAGCCATATCTTTACTCACAAAATATGAAAGAATCGTCACTGAACACTGAACTAGTAAATAAAATATATTCTTCCAAAAGTTTTAAAATATCCTCGGAAATATCGAATATTTATGTCCACTTTCCACTTTACGTTGACTTTTAGAAATAAAAAAAGCACACACAAACACGTAATGGTCTCAAACAAACATATAAATGATATTTTTACGTCGATGAAGCAGCAATTAATACACATAACCTAATGCAATACCGGCCATATTGACATAAGTAAACACACGTATCATCGGTAGCGTTCGCAAATCCTCGGGTTGTGGTCGGAAAGTGCATTGAAATTTGAATTTTATTTTAAAATTTGGGAGTAATTTCCAATGGAAACTGGTATATTTCCTATTATTAGTAATTTTTGATATCATATTTACTATTATAAATTAATATCCAAGCAAAATATGAAATATGTTGTTGTATGTTTATCTTTGAAGTGGCCAAATTCGTCGTGAAAAATTTATATGAGTCACTAGAATTTACATAATTACTTAACTAGATGTGCCAATAACTTGGTTGTTGAGATATCTAGGATTGAAACCTCTAAACGTAATAAATTTGATGTGTGTATATGTTACGGTAAAAGTAGATATTGCGGCAAATGTACACATTTTCCGGTAAATGTTGCCTCCTCTTTTGGGCAATGTGCATTCAACTAACATTTAGAATTTCAAAGAAGGAAAATGTACATTGAATTCACGATGACCGTGTCTTTTTGGTAAATGTGAGTAAATGTGATAAGGGGAAGGAAATATAATCATTACATTCTCCCTTCCCCTTAAAAGATATCCAATACTTTGTAATGAACATTAATATATTCGAAAAAGGGAAGGCAATATAATCATTGGATTCACCCTTCCCCTTAAGATATCCAATACTTTGTAATGACCATTAAGTTATTCAAGAAGGGGAAGGGAATATAATCATTGGAATTACCCTTTCCCTTCTTGATTAACTTAATATGCGCGTTAAAAAGTATTGAATGCATTCACCCTTCCCATTTTTGAAAAATATCCAATACTTTGTAACACGCATATCAAGTGTTTCAAGAAGGGGAACGGCTAATACAATGATTATATTCCCTTCCCCTTCTTGAATAACCTAGTGTGCATTACTATGCATTCATCACTAAAGCAGTGCGATCAACATTTCTTGTTGGAAATCAAACTTAAAAAACAATAAGAGAATGAAATATATTTACTATAAATATTTTTTCACTTCAACAACATTTTTAATTTATTTGTATTCCAACTTTTCTTAAAACATGAAGGTAAGAGTATACATTTACCAAAACGTGAAGGCAAGAGTATACATTTGCCGGGAAATGTACATATATTTCCCAAGAGTGTACATTCATCGTAACATATATACAACAAAATAATATACTGAGTTTGGCAAAAGTCCGGAACCGGGCGAGTATTGAAGAAAATATGAAATTTTTGAAAAATATTTTTATACCACAAATTTTACTTCAATTTGAACTTGAAATGTACGCCTATGATACGCGGTAATCTACACATAAGTTTACTCCCACCAAAAATTACTAAACGTGGCTGAAGATGTTTTTATTCGAATAAATCGCAATTTAAATAATGCACAGTATACACAAATAAAACGAGCCCCCCAACGCAACGTAATTTTACTGTAACACAGTGACTGCTGTCGGTTAAGCAGTGACAGGTGTCAGTTAAGCGGAGTCGGGTACGCACAATTTTCAATCCTACCAAAAATTGCTCAAATTTCAACACTGAATGCTGATGTCACATAACTTTGACAGGTATACAATCTCGTTCATATTCCTAAAATTCGATTCGATTTAAAAGGACAGGTAGACAGGCAGGTCTGTGATTAATCCTAATCAAAATATCACAATAATAAACCGTTTAAATGTATAAAAATCTTTAACCGTAATCTTTGATTAGTTGAGATTACGCGCAAGCGCGACCTATCAATCGGAAGAAATTACATCATTCAAAATAGGATGCAAATGTACCTTTCGTATTGGCAATGTGTTTCACGTCTTTTTCTACTGTCCCACAGACAGCTCTCCTCAGGTCTGTACCTTGTTGTTCATCTTCAATTATTATTTATGAAAAGTGAATATTAATCTTATTGTTATATTTATTTAAATA
>CAJUYH010004810.1:15324-40957 GCA_910591685.1 Galerucella tenella | reverse complement strand
TGAGCCCATACCAGTTCGATCGGATTTAATTCGCAATGGTAGGGGGGAAGCCGAAGCACTATTATATTTTGTTTTTTGGCCATTTCGTCAACAACATATTTTTGAAACCGATGTTTATGGGTGTTTACAATTGATAGCAACTCCTTTTTAACCATATTGTCCTCAAATTGTATTTGTTTCTCCACAAGCCACTCGATAATTTTTGCTTTTCGCCAAGCAGTTGTAGGCATCTTCTCCAATCTTCTGGAGTGATACGGAGCGTTATCTAACACAATGACGGAGCCACTACATTAAGCACAATAATCTTTTCACTAATGCTTAGCGCTGATTTCGCAGCTCGCTTAACTGGAATAAATCCTGAAAGACTCTCCATTTTCAAAAATTACCCAAATGTGTGTCCTAGAATACTCGCATTGGGTTTGTTCGCTCTTAAAATGACTCACAGTTTTATACCAATAAGTAGAGGTACCTACCTACCTACCTACCTTTTTCGTAACAACCTGAAGTAACATTGTGTATTAATTGTTCCCGGAATTCTCGGCATAATTATTTTTACCTGTTATGACAATAATGATTACTAAATTATTCGGATAAGTAAATAGGGTTCAAACCGGCACGTCAGGTAGGTGCGCCTATGGAATCGGCTGCTAAAAATGATTTATTACTATGAACCAATTTCAAATCGAGTATAGTCAAAATATTTATTGCGTCTGATAGTCAGACACTACTTTGAAGGCACTAAAATCCACAACTTAGAGTCTGGAGCTGCAGTTTCTTGCGCAGTTGGCTAGACAAAACAAAGTAGGTAAATATGCTATGGGTGCCAGAGCATATGGGAATTGTCAGAAATTAAATTGCTGATGGTGCCGCAAAAAAAGGAGACGGTACTTCTTCTATCAAACCAGTGTTGGGAACACGAAAATTCTATTTCAGTGACGTCACCCAAAAGTTGGCGATAATCTTAAAATTTGGTATCACTAGTGCGGAAAAGTAAAATTGTCAAGTTTTTGGGGAGTATACTGACATTTGAATATTCAAAATATATATTTGTATGATTGTAGTTTACCATTTATTATAATTCTGCTATAATTTTAAATAAAAAACAACTTATTTTTCAATCATTTTTTAATGGCCCTGGTATAAGCCTCATCAAATGAATGTAAATAATAAAAATTAATTTGTTGATATGTATTTAATAGGAAATTTTTCTTTATGTTAACTTTTGGGCCTATTTCCGCATGCTAGTAGAAAAAATAGTGTACCTTACACGTGCGTGAAGTGACTTTTCCGCGCGCGATTGCTGGCCGAACTCTCTGAAGCGTCGTTCGGCCATCTGCAATAGCGTGCGGAAAAGTATCACTTTCCGCACTAGTTAGGTAAACCACTATTATCGCCAACCGTCAGTAAAACCGTCAATTCTCAGATTGATTTCCGGAAGTAAACAAACAGTTTTCATATGCGTCTGGTAAAGTGACATATACGTCTGGTAAAGTGACATATGCGTCTGGTAAAGTATTTTGTCTTTGATATTAGTCGAAAATCATCATCTGTCAGTGTCACGCTTCTCGTTATTACGGCTCGATAATAGTTTTCTTGCGATTTATTTATTACAAATTATTGTTGGACCTCTTTTGACTTCAGGAATTAACTTTTATAATGCTTCAGGGTGTACCTTAAATTTAAATATAGCAAATGATAAGTAGATTTGTTCTATATGTGCTGTTTACTTTGTCTTAATAAAATGCAATGAAATATACCTCAGTTTTTTATATTATGAATTCTGAGTAGTTGGCGATAAAATTGTGTATGCACCACATCAGTAAAGTGTCTTTATCGGACTCGCGCGGAGTCGCGCGGATGCGGAGCACATACTTAGTTTACCGAATTTTTTCCGGACAAACCATTGCTCGGACGAAACAAACGCGGAGAGCCTTTTTTGTTGCAAAACACTCCTTCTATACGGTGGTATTTTTTATTTTTCTTCACCTTCCTCTCAGCGCGAAAAATTGGAAAATTTCGGAAAAAAAAAGTTTTTTGATTTTTTTTCCTAATTTGGGAAATCGATAGACTGGTTAACTTTTTTGTATAATAATCTACATACTTCAAGGTACTTATGGAAAAAAAATAGCCGTATTGCTAATTTCTTGTAGTTGTTAACCCTATCGTCTGGCCTAGTATCCCAACGGGGAATTGCATTGAAGATAATCACATTAAGGGACAGAATATTGAGTTAATTACGACAATGTGTCTCTTTCATTGAATTTGCAATTGAAATTAGTATCACATGTAATTTGGATGTACTGGAGCTTGTCAATATAGGGAAGTTGCAGTACAGTATCTTCAAACTGGACCGGAGACATTTTGTCAAGAAAACATATTTGTATTCTGTGTAAATATTTACACAGAATACAAATATGTTTTTCTTGACTTTCGAGTCATGTGTACTCAGCTATAAAGTATTCACCGGAGACATTTTGACTTTATTTCATATCAATTATTTTAATCAAGATAAAATACAGGTAATGGAAATTGTCACTTTTTGTAGTCTTAATTAATTGCCAATGGGAACGAATAGCTCCAGAAATACGTAATGGTTAAATACTTTCAATTTACATGGCACAGATTTTTGTTTTGGGGAACAATACAAGATATTTTTAAATCTCATTCATTCTTAATGCAAGAGTATTGAATTTTTAACAATTTTTTGTTGTCGAAGTTGTTATATGTATATTTCACCAAAGCACATATTATTTCGACAGCAAAAATGAATCAAAATGGAATAGGAGGATAATATGAAAAACAAATAAAGCTTACCGTGGTTTTTGGGAAAATATAATATTCCGGAAACTACTTGGTTACCAGATTGATGGAAAAGTGTTTATCTTCAGAATACCAGCCTATCAAAACACCGTTTTTGAAGAGATCACTAAAGTAACGATGAATATAAGAAAGAAAATGATAGGTTCGAGTTTCCGTTGACATTGTATACAAGAAAGAATATAATTGAAATTTAATAGGAGACGGAGATATTGCATCATATAACAAAACTCTGTTTGGCAAAATACATTTTTTTTCTTCAACGTACACCAAGCTACAGAGCGTTGATTTACCTACGATTTTCACATTAACGTGTCCATATCTTTTGAAGGACTCTGTATAACGTGGCAAAACCTCATATCAAAAGCTTCAAAAAAATGTAACCAATCCGAATTCGGTATAATATACAGGGGTTCCCATTTGAAAAATCATATGTTTGGTTTGTAACGGAGTTATGCAGCACTCTGTATAGTTCGATATAATTTCAAAATTTGGACCTTCAACACATCTACTATTATTTTTCGATATCTCTTAAAATAACCCATATACCGAAGTTTGTCGTAAGGTTGTTACACTTTGTATGGTCTTTGTATAAATTTATCGCGATAGTACTGTCTGTGGAAGGTCGTAAGTCAATACCTTTTTGTTTACAATAATTTTATAAACTTTATATGCCGGTATCCGCAATGTTGCCCAAGCTCATTTGATTTTTTTCTATATTCCATTTGTTTGTAACTGTTACGAATCTAAGAGAACACTTAGATTACAAAATCTATATAGTATATTTTCTTTCTGGACCTCACGACGAGGAACTGTCCAGTTTGTTATTCACATTTTCACTAGCTCAAAAGTAGTGCACTTATATGGTTTTGTATGCGTTTTCCTTTGCTTGACACAACGTACTATAAGGTAGAACCGGAAGTGTGTACTCTCTAACTTGTTCCGCAATCCTAATCAGATGATTTTTCCCAGACCTCGGACATTGTTGAATGTATACAGAGCCTAGCTGTTTAACTAGAGTGGTCCTTGGAGAAATATTAGTTTTGACCCGCTCAAAATTATGTAAGAAAACCCTCCCAAAGCAAATAACTTTGGATTTATGTTGGTGCCAGCAGTGATAACTCCGTTTCCTTACACGTGTTATGAATTGTTTTTTGTTTGTTTCTTGACTAAAGCCATATCTATTACGTTTTGTTGATATCGATATTGATAAAATATAAACACTTATATGTTCTTATGTTGGAATATGGATACCTGCCACAGCCGCGTGTGTCTTATGATAGCTAGTGAAAACACTATCAGTACGACATACGTTCGGCTATAGCAAATACCCAGTGAATGATGTTCCCACCCTTCGTTTCTTCAGTTCAATGTATACCATCTTCCTCTTTTGGTGGGATAAAAATAGCTAAGTAAAATAAAACAACGTAAAAGGCATATAATAATGTAAACCACTCCGTGTAAAATAAGGTTTTTGAATGAATCCAAGTTTCAATTTCAAACATCATTTTATAAGCATTAGCGAACAATGGTGGTAACATATTTTGTACACAGATCATTGAGAATTTCTATGCTGGAATCTCAATTTTTCTATTATCAAGTTTCGTAGATATTAAATTTCTCAAAGTGAATACTTAAATAAACTTCCTGATAATCCAACGGATAAACTGTAGGCCAGTCGGCATGGCTCATTTTAGACCAAAAGTACAAGTAATTAGCAATATGGCTGATTTTTTTCATAAATACTTTGAAGTATGTAGATTAATTTAAAAAAAAGTTTACCAGTCTATCGATTTCCCAAATTATAGAAAAAATATAAAAAGCTGTATTTTTGAAATTCTTTAATATTCCACGCTGGGAGGAGGGTGGAGAAAAATAAAAAATACCACCGTGTAGGCCATTGGGAAAATATTTTCCAATAAAAAAGGTCTCTTGCGTTTTTTTCGTCCGATCAATGGTTTGTCCGGAAAAAATTCGGTAAACTAAGTATGTGTTCCGCATCCGCGCGACTCTGTTGCACGGCGGAAGACCTACTTTCTGAATTGCGGAAAAAAATATAAATATTCAATCAGAATTTTTTTTCGTTAAAAGTCGTAAATAATTATTAAAAGGTGATAAATTAATTTTTACATATTTTTATTGGAAAAAGGTATGCAACGAATTATATTTTAAAATTATATATTGATCATCTTTTATACCTTTCCACTATATACATTCTGTTCGTTGAATATAAATTTTTATATTACAGGAGTATCAAATTTTATTTTGGAAAAATGTAGAAGATTCCTACCCGAATCTATAAAAAATTGCTATTTTCGCTTATAATAGAAATAATCATTGAATCCAAAAATGTATGTTAATAAATTAATTTCGTAATCATATATGCTTGATCTTAGAAGTTTTCCCAATATTTCTACGCAAACCCCATTGAAATTACTCCAAGTTCCTTGTGGCATTATTTATTATTTTTTCTCTTATTTTTTGGGAATCAAACCACAATAATGTTTTTCATTTTTTTATTTCGACGTTTCGGTAGCGATCCAGCTACCTTTGTCAAAATTAACTAATAATAAAATAATTTTTGGTCCCTATCTGACACAACGAAAAAAATATGACAACTAGACAATCAATAATATTTTGAAGTGCCCGGTTGCACCAGCTGAAAAACAGTCCGTTGAATCGGCCGATCAACCGTAAATCGTACCTTTCGTGTTGCACTACCCAAAAGCAGTCCGTTAATCGTTTGATTTTACGGATAGAATTAACCGACCGTTTTCGGGTGATAATTGGTAATAACAATAACCTCGCTATCTTTCTAATGACATTTGTTTGATTTTGTGGAGTTTGAACGGATTCGGCAATATTTTCAATATTATTTATAGGTGGTATCACATTGCGGTTGAAACATTACGGAAAATTACACATCACACAAAAGACCGAGATGTGATCCATTCAATTTATTTAACAAATAACAATTTAAAGCAAGATACTGTTTATGTAAAGAAACAGTTAACCAGCTATTGTAAATTATTGTAGAATATTTATTACGTTCCGAAAAAAATAATGAAGTGACAGATTTATTTCAACAAGTGCTGGGTGATCATATTATTAACATAAGTACATAAAAGTACAGTGTGTACAATAGTGCATCAAGTAGGGCACTACATAGCTTTATTAAGTGATCGCTTCATTGGAATGCCTAGAACAAATGGAAGAATTGGTGTGGTGAAACAGCAGTTTTAAAGTTTTCCTAGATTTCCTGGTGTTGTCGAAGCAATTGACTGCACCCATATTAAAATTTTGTTGATAGAAATCGTGAGGGCTGGTTTTCCAATAATGTGTAAGTGATTGGTGATATGATATTGAAGATTCCAGATATAGTAGCAAGCTATCCGGGATCTGTACACGATAGTACTATTTATAACGATAGTTTTATTTGTGCTCGGTTTCTTGATAATGAATTTTTCAGCAGTAATTTGACAGGCAATGGAGGGTACATGTGCACAAACCACTTAATGACTCCACTATGTATCCCCTAAGCACAATCCCAAAATAATGATCAAAACTCACATAGTAGTACTAGAAATACTGTTCGGAATTTTGAAGCGACGCTTTCCTGTTTTATCTGTGAGAATGCAAATATAGGTTTAAAATGTATCAAGGGTAATCATTGGCACATCTGTATTACATAATTTAGCAACAGAAAACGGTCAAATTTCTGAAATTTATTGGGATCAACATATTGAACATAAAATTGAAGTTGAACATCAAGATTGGAACGAAATGGGAATGCATTACGAATTCATTAGATTAACACTTTTTTTGAAATTCGAACACTTCAAATTAGTAAAAAGTATATTTTGAGCTACTTTAATTATATATAATACAGATGTAGTATTACATAAATTAATTACAATTGAAGTAAATTTGCAACCATACTTATTTTAAATTCATTTTCCTTTTTCTTTCCATTTTATATGGCATTGCCTGTTATTCGCCTCGTTTCGCTCGTCTCATAATTTCAGACTCGTCCGATAAAGAATCACTTTACTGCCTTGGTACATAAATAACTATTATCATTAGTTAATCTTGACAAAGGTAGCTGGAACGCTACCGAAACGTCTAAATAAAAAAATAAAAAACATTATTGTTGTTTGATTCCCAAAAAATAAGAGAAAAAATCCTAAATAACAGTTTCCATCCTTGAAAAAATTGTTTCAATGTCACCTTATTATATAATATATTTTTTATTGAGATACTTGGTTTTTGATTAGAATGTAACATTTATATTATATATATATGAATAATTTGCTAAAAATTATTATGTGCTACCTATGCCAAAAAAATGCCATCTTAAAGCTGACAATCTCCTCTTCAAAACGCCCTATTACAATTATTTATATCTATATTATAACTGTACAATAATTTATAATGTACTCCGCCGCGCTTCAGAAAATGGAGTCGCGCGGATGCGGAACACATACACCAGTTTACCGAATTTTTTCCGGACAACCCATTAATCGGACGAAAAAAACAAACGGTATTTTTCATTTTCCTCTACGCTTCTCCCAGCGCGAAATATTAAAAAATTTCGAAAAAAAAAGATTTTTGATTCTTTTTTTTTATTTGGGAAATCGATAGACAAGTAAACTTTTCTTTATAATAATCTACATAAGTTGTTACCCCTATCGTCTGGCCTACTGTTTAAGATGTTTCAAACAAATATTCACCTGAGAAAGAAAATGAGAGAAAAATTGTTGGACACTTGCCGTATAAATATTCAAGTGGATTTATTATTTTCATTCAGTGTTTTGCTTAAGAACTGTAGGACGGTATTTGATTTATTATGGTTACCCATTAATTTTTATAGTTGGAATCGATATGAAATTGCGATCTTCCTGGTAGATATTGGTGACATGTACTTAAAATGTGTCTGACTCTAGTGCTGCACTGGTAATTTGAACAATATGACTGACGGCTCGATGACATTAGGTAGCCATGGTTTAATTTGGTGTGTCCAATTCGCAGTATTTCCATCACTGCTACATTTTGTCGTCCCAAAAAATCTGGAGGTCTAGTAAGGTATGGGTGATTTATTAAGGGTTGAATGATGGTAACTTTTGAGTTTTGGATAGTGGTGGGTTGGTAGGTATCGCAAAGGTATACAAGATAATTATTGTTTGGAAAAATACGTTCAACGATATATATTTATTGATGCAAATGAATCAGTATATAGCCAACTCCTCTCCAATTCTTTGAAGCATCAGTGGAGCGAGTTGTATTGTTTTCTGTGTTGAAGCTTTTAACAGGTTTTTTAATTAGATCGTTAACTGTCTCGTTTTTTTGTGAGGGACGTCTTAACTTGAGGTATGGTTTTTGTCCAAAATTTAACTGAAACAACACAATAAAATAATCGGTACGAGTTGAATTATTGGAGTTGGTGACATATTGGGTAGGTTATTGATTATTTCTGTTAGGTTTTATATGTAAATCTGATAGAACTAAATCCATGATATATGCTAACGAGAAAAGACGGATGGTTGTATCTGCACTAAGTTTACAAGATCAATGTGTGATTTAGTAGCAAACATTTATATGTGCTTATCAAAATTATTCAAGCCTCAAAGTAATACTTAGGATGCATGGATAAGGAAAAAATTGAATTTCTGCTTTTAAACACTCTCAACATTTATATACTTTGTACTTGATATACAAATTTTCCATAGCTGAGGTTGAAACATCGATCACAAAATTAATGTACATTTCATCATCGCATGTGGTTATGACACAAAATAAAACAGCAGTCGAACAAGCTTAAAGTGGGAAATCTCAGGTCTCAGGAATTGAAAATAGCTTCGTAGATATATTTCTATCTCTGATTGACAATCAAAGTGAAATAGGTTAGCATCGAAACTTTCCGGAGTATGAACGTCAGAATAAAGCTTGCCAACGAATCGACGCAAACAACTGATTCCAACTAGGTTGAAAAAACAAATCGATACATGTCAGTGGAGCACTTTCCTATAAAAGTGTTCGTCATTCAGCTGCATAGAAATAACGGATTTTATCCCCCACCACATGTGCATGTATGGAGGATCACTCTGGAAAATGCCAACAGGCTAAAGCAGGACGCGCACTAAATCCGCTCGACTAGGATCGACACGGAACGGATCGGATCGACTTTTACCCGCGCACTGATTCGACTAGAAATTACTTCTCTTTCGGCGTCCAAGCAAATTAGTGTCTCGAAAACAAAATGTTGCAACTAATCAACACGTCGTTCGGCAGAAGTTGCCATCCTAGTCGGAGAGCTAGTAACACGTGTTTCATGAAGTGTTTGATGCACCTTGAAATTTTGTGCTATAGTATCGAATGGATAGCTGAGCAGGTAAGCAAGTGTTGGCAAGCCCTACCTGGGGACACCAGGTACTTCGCATTGGAGAAAGGTATAAAAAAATTTAGCCCAAAAAAAGTGTTCGATTCAGAGGCCAACAAACAGAAATCTAAATTTCAAAGCATATAAAATATATAATTAAAAAGGCAGACACTTTTGAGAGTGTTAACATATAATAAAAACACCCTCAAGTTGTTTTTTTAATACAAAATGAAGTGTTTGATTCACGCTGCCATTTTAACAGCGTTTTAATTTCATATAATAAAAATTAATTACAAAAAGGCAGACACTTCTGTTGGGGTTTAACTATCAAAAAACATGAAAATAAATATTAATTTCAATAGAAAGAGATAGGCAGCGCATAGTTGTGGATGTAAGTGAGAGCACCGATTACCGGCCTAGTTACGGGCCGATACAAAAGGCCGATACAAAAATCATTTATCATGCTTGTCAACTGGAAAATGTGTCTGCTGCCAATATTCTCATAAAATCTTGTGACACTGATGTTTTAATTATCATGCTTGGGAACATGGATCACCTGAAAAGTGATAACTGAAACATTTACATGGAGTATGGAGCTGCTAATAAGAGACAAATTATAAATATTACGCAGTTACATATTGAATTAGGGCCTACAGGTACATTAGATTTTGCAAGGTCAGTTAGTGCGTTTTGGTAATCCACATTGTTCTTAATGATTTGATATGGTCTTTTTTTGCCTTCCTTAAAGAATGAAGGGTTATAATAATCGCATCCCGTGATGGCGTGAAATCCGGGTAAACTTGTACACACTGTAGGCCCTAATTCAATATGTAACTGCGTAATATTTATAATTCGTCTCTTATTAGCAGCTCCATACTCCATGTAAATGTTTAAGTTATCACTTTTCAGGTGATCCATGTTCCCAAGCATGATAATTAAAACATCAGTGTCACAAGATTTTATGAGAATATTGGCAGCAGACCCATTTTCCAGTTGACAAGCATGATAAATGATTTTTGTATCGGCCTCTTCGTGATTTGCATAATACAAATCTTCATTTATCGTTTGTACAATGGTATTATTTTGACCGTAGCTAGGCCTGTAATCGGTGCTCTCGCTTACATCCACGACTATGCGCTGCCTATCTCTTTCTATTAAAATTAATATTTATTTTCATGTTTTTCGATAATTAAACCCCAACAGAAGTGTCCACTTTTTTGTGATTGATTTTTATTATATGAAATCAAGAGGCTGTAAAATGGCAGCGTGAATCAAACACTTCATATTGTATGAAAATGAAACTTGAGGGTGTTTTTATTATATGTTAACCCCCTCAAAAGTGTCTGCCTTTTTAATTATATATTTAATATGCTTTGAAGTTTAGATTTATGTTTGTTGGCTTCAGAATCAAACACTTTTTTGGGCTAAATTTTTTTATACCTTTCTCCTATGCGCAGTACCTGGTGTCCCCAGGTAGGGCTTGCCAACACTTGCTTACCTGCTCAGCTATCGATTCGATACTATAGCACAAAATTCCAAGGTGCATCAAACACTTTATGAAACACGTGTGTTACTAGCTCTTGGACTATCCCAAGAAATCGCCGCCGTAGTCGAGTCGAGTCGAACGGAACAATGCTAAACGTTCGGCAATGCTGTGCCGTGTCGATCCGAGTCGAGCGGATTCAGTGCGCGTCCTGCTTCTCAGACTACGTTTTCGAAATTGCTTAATTGCTTTTGGAGGTTGAGAAGTTTGATTTCAGAGTTCTCATTCAGAAACCAATTTTTGTAAGATGAGCCAAGTGGATAGTGGAACATGCAGATTCTGCGATTTATTTTAATGACATCCACAATTTCAGGGATATTGTCCACCTAAGCCTCAAATACCGTAGAGGGGTCAATATAGAGCCTGTTCAGATTACAGATCTAGTTCTGTAACTTTCAAAGATCACAAAGGTCGCAGTGTGGTAAGATCAACAGGGCCAATCGATTCCCTTGTGATCTAATTAATATAATATACTACTCAACCATCCACACTGTATAAAAACTCCTTGTAATTTGACAACTTTTGTATTCAGAAAAAATTGTTTTGGAAGACACTGTTACAAAAGATGGTCAAATTAATTTAACGCAGAAAACTTAAGTTTGTCTTAGGATAAAATATCACATTTTCCTTCCTTTCTAAGTTCCAAATCAACTGTTGACAATTTGTACTTTAAAATTAATTGAGAATGTTTCGGAGTTATCCAATTTCTCATCCACTGTGGCGAAACAACAAATGAGAGTTTGTGCTGTTCGCCATAAACTTCGTGTCGTAATTTAGGAAAAATATCAGCTGAAGACCAAACCGTTGCTAGATTGATGACGCCAACTATCATAAATTTTGTTTATCCTTCTTCCTACCGGCTTATACAGGGTGTCTCAAAATTGACGCCCGTCCTTTCAGAATATGAATCGGGGGGCTAAAACGAATTAAAACGTAGGACTAAAAAAATTGCGTTATGTCCATGGTTACAGAGTTATTGACAAAAAACAAAGATCTAACATTCAATGTTTAAACTTTATTAAAAACGAATATTTGTTACAAAACATGAAATAAATTTATAAAAGGTGTTCAAACGAATCGCCTCCTACTTCAATGCAAATATTTGCACGATTTATCATTGAATCACGAACCCTCTGTAGCATGTTTTCGTCTATAGATGTCACAGCAGCGTGAATACGAGCTACTACATCTTCCGCACTCTCAACAGGTTCAAAGTAAATTTTTTCTTTCAAGAATCCCCAGAAGGAAAAATCTAATGGATTTAGATCTGGAGATATAGGAGGCCATAGTACGGGTCCACCACTTCCAATCCAACAGTCGGGGAATGTTTGATTTAGTAATGTTCTCACTTGTCTACCATAATGTGCAGGAGCACCATCATGTTGGAACCAACAATTCAATCTAGTTGCTAATGGAACTTGATCGAGAAATGGCAGTGGTAAATTGTTTAAAAAATGAAAATACGATGCTGAATTAAGTCGGTTAGGTAACATATTTGGGCCGATTACATTATTATTTAATAATCCAGCCCAGATGTTTACTGGCCATCGTCTTTGGTGACATCTTTTACGTATTAAATAAGGGTTTTCATCTCTCCACTCGTGCAAATTATGAGTATTTATAATCTCTGTCTGGGTAAATGAACACTCATCAGTAAACATAATATTTTCTATAAAATGTGGATCATTGTTTACGTTATCCAATAACCATCTACAAAATTTAATCCGAAGCTCCCTATCTCCTTCATGTAAAACTTGAACTTTTTTAGGCCTGAATGGATATAAGCCATTCCTTCTTAATAATCTATGAATGGTATCTTTTGACAAAAAAGATCTTTGTTTTTTGTCAATAACTCTGTAACCATGGACATAACGCAATTTTTTTATTCTTACGTTTTAATTCGTTTTAGCCCCCCGATTCATATTCTGAAAGGACGGGCGTCAATTTTGAGACACCCTGTATATTTCCTTTACTGTAAAACCCATGCAATATTTTCCATAATAATGGAGTTACATTATTCTTGTGTATTTAGATAAAATCTGGAGAGAACTACTTTCGCGAATCGAGGAATTTTTTAGTGGGAACAATGATTTTTGGCAATACCGATTCGATGTAGAAGCGACCGTTGGCACGTGCCAATAAGCCAGCCGTGTGTCAATAAGAATCTCTGAAGTGTCGGTCCGCTTAAAATTGAACCAATAGGAGCGGAGAATAGATATGTGCCAACCACTATGGCCTGGAGTCTCGCTAGCTCGCTTCAAATGAAGTGGACGAACGAGTATTTGATAAATATTCACTGAGATCGTTTTCTATAAACATTGTACGACTGGAATGAATGATGGCCAACAGTGCTTTGCCAACAGTTATTCGCGGCACAGTGTGAACGCGCCTTTTATGACTGCAACTTTATATTCCATAAGCTATAAAAATATACGAAAAAAAAACAGATTATAATACCTTTCAGACTATAATATCTGGATGGTGGAATCATGCACTGTAGTCTACGCTAGTGGTGAGAAAATTGGAAAAACAATTTTTTTTTATTGGTGAACCATTCTACCTATTTAAAGCACGCCTCAGCGTGTTTAAATCGAACTTTAAAAAACGAGCGTGTTTTAAAGTTACCGTGGCAACATCAACAACTTGAGAAACGAAGTCTAAATCTATGGTCTAAATCATGTTTAAATGATAATTCTTTTATTATTGATCCGACAGGAGTAGTTTGTAACGTCAAAACTTTCATTCGAATAATATTTAACAATGTCAAATTTATAAATTAAAATGGAAAGTGCCGTTAGTATTGTTTGAAATATTAATATTTCGATTTTTCAAATCTCAGGAAATGGAATTTTAATTATTACTTTTGACATTCACAGAACTCAACAAGGTTGAACTTCCATCAAAATACAAATTAGTTTATGTTTTTCTTATTTCCATGATAACGCAAGGTATACATTTATACATCACGAATTGAACCATTTGACATTTAGTTCTTATTTCCATCTATGATTTCCATTTCCTGTTGTTTAAGTAGTTATAGACCGGTATTTATAATTTCAAAGTGCACCAATTAAAAAGATGGCGTAAAGTATTCGTGGATAACTGGTCTTTGAAACACTTGCTCCATTTCGGCTTCGCCGTCGGGCTCGAAAAATCGCGCGTGTTTCAAAGACCTTAATATCCACTTATACTTTAATATACTAATTTGTAAGTGTGTAATTGATGTAGTGAGTGTGCTGTTCAATAAGATAATTCATTGAGTTGATAATTTTTTACTGAATATAGTAACCAATCAAATTACTTAATTTCAAGTCATGTGTCAAATTTCATCCAATCACCGCTGTATTACAGCGATAATACCCTACATGTGGTGTTTTCAGTTTTGTGTTTATTTTTTATTAAAAATTAATTGAACGTCGAACTGACAAGTGGATTAAAAAAGTCGCGAAGATTTGATATTGCATCTAACGATTCAATTAATTTACCAATGGTACTTTTCACAACTGTAGTTTTAAATCAAAATGAATAATATTTGATTGAAACTAATAAAGTTTGTATTGAAAAGTATTAAGTGTCAGATTGACAATCAATTTTTTGATATCTATAAAGTAAAAAATTATCTTATCGAATACTCCTCGGGTCTTGATAAATACTCAAAATTTTGTCGTAGAGAATCCTTCAAGCGTGTTGCTCGAAGATAATAGCCCTCGGCCTGCGTCCTTGGGCTATTATCAAGCAACACGCTTTCAGCATTCTCTATGACAAAATTATCTCGGTATTATCAAGACCCTAGGGATATTACTACTGAAAATAACATATCCAACCTCAAATTTTCAAAATAATCGTTGCTTCACATTATATTTAAATGACAATATAATTTAGCAATATCATAGATTTATACAATTCTACTCGATTTTATTCATAACTGAAATGGTTGGTACAATTTGTCGACTCAAAATCTGTAGTCTACAGAATAGATGATGTGGTTAATAGAAAAAGGAGGAAGTATCATATCCCACACCGCTCGAAAGTGTATTTCAATGTTATAGAGTTCTGAGAGGAAGGTATTGTGCAAAAAGTATTTTATGCTGTCACAATCAGTAATAAAAAGTAAATATTAAGGATTTGATATATTAAAAAGTATTCGAACGCAACAAGATCCAAAGCAATTAAGAATTACCGATAATGTTTTAGTTGCAATATTGGATGCTGCTATAATAATTACTTATATCACATTTTCATCTCCAAGATAACAGATATTTGGTGAGACAATTTATTAAAAATATATCAGCTGTCAGAGCTGTAGCATTTAATAGATCTAATGTGGCAAGTTCCCTCCAAATTTCAACTGCTGCACTCACTCCCGAATCTGAAACAATCGATGCGGAGTGATTATTTGTATAACATGGATGGAAGCGACTGCATACGTTACGAAAGCTACTCAAAGTTCAGCTACCAACAAGTAGCCGATTGATCTGCTAGTTAGTGCTGAAATGTGCAATTTCATACCTTCGGCACTTATTTTGCCGAAGATAAAAGGGGTAAATTGTCAGATTAGGAAGGGCATCACCAAAAAACTGGCTAGACGACTAATGAGTTGTTTGTGAAGTGGTAACAATATTTTGTTATTATGTTAGGCCATCACTGGACAAAAAAATTATTCTGCTTTTCCATGGACACGCTCTACATAAGTCATTAGTCTATCATCCTATTTTTCATCTTTCAAAAGGGTTCTATCACCAGGAGTGCATTACATGGTTGAGAAACACTTCATCGTACAAAATAAGTGAACTGTTGGATGCAGCATATGGAAAATTTCAGTTCATAATGCAACTAGTTATTTTTCAACCACTTAATCTAAATATCCAACTCTAGATCGAAAGAACAATTATTCAAAATGGGCTCATTCTTCGTAAGCTTATCGAGTTATCGTCAATAAATCAAATATATGTTGGCGCATTATGTGAACTAGAAAATTATCAAAAGTTCTCAAACCTAACTAATCAAATTTGGTTTTTCTATTATAAAACACAAAAATGCTTGAACTTGGATATTAGTTTTACATATTTTTGAGAAATGTGTTCTGTACTTGAGTTTTTTTACTAAGGTTATAATGATATTCAAATGGCACTAATTATTCTATCACTACAGGAAGCCTAAACACTATTAGATGAATATTCACTTACACCGAAAAATTGTAACGTCTGGTTGAAAATAAACTACCGATAAGAGTGTTTTTATGAGGTGAAATGCCGTGTGAAAACTTGTAAGAAGAGAACAACAGACGTACGTAAATCACAAAAGATTTTTTGCGATGCTAAGTGTTGTCATCGTAGTCTCTTGATATTTTTTATTTATCTAAAAGAACACTTCCAGAAGTCAATGAAGTAAATAATAGACGCAAGAGATTACTTTCAACTGTATCAAAAAGGGAAAGATTCTAGGTTTCCTACAATTGCTGAAGCCTTATTTATTATTTGCCTGTTTTTTGCAGCATTTCAAAGGATTTACAGGACTTTCATTATAAAATATTTCTATTAAAAATTAAGGATACTGAGCTCTTGTTTATGTGCGCTATATTTGGCAATCTGGAGCCAGAAATTCTTCTCATAAACCAAGAGACAAGACATTTATTCCACCAAATATTAAATAAAACTAATTATAAATGCACCTCCATCATATACCGTTAACGTTTAAGGTGACCAGAAGAATCAACTCTCGTTGACTGGCATACTGCTTTCAAACATAGGAACACTGGAGATGCGTGAAGTCGAATGAAACAACAATGAATATTTGAACATGTTGCTATTATTCACACATAATCAAAAACGGCACCACGTCGACGATTCATGCAAGCAAAATTTGAAACTCAAGTCATCTAATGTTATGTAGATGTTCATGCAAGAGACCATGATTCGAATAAAAACTGAGAAATATGGCAAGAGATTAATTTCCTCCATGTAAGTATTCGACAGTGCGCATGCGTCAAGCCCACAGATCACCCATCCCATCCCCATCCCACCCATCACAAAAAAGCTTATTTCTTTCTCTTTTCAAAAGTAATCCCAATGTATCACTCCACTACAAAATGTCCTATAAAATATCGTTTTTATTTTTCTAAATTAAAGTGTATCGTACCTACTAATTATTTGGACTTGTAGGTTTTTAAAATAAAACAGAAAACAATAGTAGGCATTAAAAACGTCAACCACATCATTAGTTCATTATTTATGTACAAATTGTCAAAACTGATACTTAGTTCAAATTAGCACGAGATTTAAAAGTAAATTAAGAATAATGACACATTTATCAGAAAAACAACGCATCCTAATCTTAATGTTAGTTGGAAATGGTGATCGCAAACGTACCCATCTTTTCAACGATTTGAATCCTGAATGCCCTCCTATAAGTAGATCTACAGTGACGAGAATAGTAAATAAATTTAATGAAACTGGTAGTGTAGAAGATATTCCTAGGTCTGGTAGATCGAAAAGTGCAACTAATGAAGGTAAAACTTTAGATGTTGGTTCTATTAGATGTTCAAGGAAACCCTAAAACATCTACAAGTATATTGGCAAGAAATCACGGTATTTCTAAACAGTCTATACAGCCTAATCTGAATAAAAATAACTTTCATCCTTATAAAGTTCAATCTTCAACAATTGGGCAAGGATGATTTTGATAGGCGATTACAATTTTGTGAAATAGTTACAGAGAAAATAAGGATGCAAAACAATTTTTTAGATTTTTGGTATTCAGTGATGAAGCCACATTTTGCTTGGACGGTTCTGTTAACGAACATAATTGTTGGTACTGGTCAGATTGTAATCCGCACTGGATGGAGGAGGTTCATACACAGCGTCCACAAAAAGTAATTGTGTGGGCGGGTTTGGCGAAAAACCATTTGATTGATTGATTAAAGGTACGCTGACCTGTGCTAAATATCTTGAATCACTCCAAAATGTAATTATACCTGAAATAAATCGATTATTTCCTAATATGAACGTATACTTTCAACAAGATGGCGCACCTCCACATTATGAAAGAGACGTTAGGCAATATTTGAATACAATTTTCCCTTAGAGATGGATTGGTCGAAGAGGTGCAACTGAGTGGCCGGCAAGATCACCCGACTTGACAACACTCGATTTTTTTTTCTGGGGCTACCTGAAAGACCGTGTTTATGTAAACAGACCAACTAACTTAAGCGATTTAAAGGATCGCATACGTCTCGAAATGCAGGAAATTACTCCACAAATGATTAACGATTCTATTCGTAGCTTCGAAGAGAGATTGTATCATTGTCAACAAACAAATGGCAAGCATATTGAGCACTTATTATAATGAAGTATTTGCAACTGAAATAATTGTTCAGTTTATAAATTTCTGTTGCACGCAGTTTTGATTAAAATTATAATTTTAATATATTTGTTAAATTTTTATCATAATATCCGAGTCAAGTTATACATTGGGATTATTTTTGGAAAAAAAAAATAAGCGACCTAGGTTGTCATTAAAAAAAATTCAAGATGGCGTCCGTACGCTGGACGCTGACAACAAAAACCTTAGAAATTTGCTTTAAAATATGCAGAATAGAGTTTCATTCATCGTCCTAGAATTACATAAGTTTACCTTCATCCGTTTCAAAGATAATACCTTAGTTCGAGACTTTCCAGCATCGCGTATATATTAGCTTGTATCACATGGTTGGTTATTTTTTATACTTGACAACAATATATTCAGTTAAAATGTTGGCTTACGTTCAATATTTATCTTCAGTTATGTGACAGCTCGATTACTAACTATTGGAAGTTTCGACAAATTATCGAAGTGCGCATGTCCGGTTGGTTTATTAATGTTTCAGCTTAGGTTGCATGAACTCTGACTATTCTTAGTTTAAATTTAATATTTCTCCCCATACAAACTTTTTTCCTCTCATTGATTATCCAAGGTCGATAGCATTTTGATTCTTTCAACTTTACACACAACAAAAGTCAAATACTCAACGTTGTGGAAACAATAATTGCTTATAAAATTCCAACACAATCTACAAATCTTGTAATTGACGAGCAATTATGTCATTTCATTGAATTTGCCGGGATGGATTCTGACGATGTTCTAGCTTAAGCATTTTGGAGAATTTTCATCCAGTTGAGCTAATTTATCTGCACTTGAATTGAGAAAGTTTATGCGGACTTCACATTAAACAAGTTAATATAGAATTAATACCAAATGACCCTATTAAATCGAATTTAAGAGGTAGGTACTTGTTATAGTGAAGTAGGTGCACGAACTAAACATTACATACAGCTGAAAATATGTATGTTCGTGGTTATTCACTGTGATAGTAATATTCTTCCTCCATTTGTGCCAATCCACGATTTTTTCCTCCCTTCTCAACTAATATATCAACTGATATTAAAAATACACAATGTCAGTTGAAATTAAAACTCACCTGTTGAAAATGTAAGAGCAAATCATTTCCATACATACCTGAAACAAAATATTTTATTATTATTACTGAAGTAGATTAGTCAGATACAGTTTTTAATCAATCAATTCATTAAGGTAGTATTATTCCATGTAGATATATATTTTTAATAAAAATATAATCCAATAATTAAATAATTACGTCCAATAAAAAATAAGTTATTGAGTATTCATTCAAAAACTAACATAAAAATCTACAAAACCCATTTCCTTACTATTTGTTTTTTGTCCCTACAACATCAAATGATTCTCGTCGAGCTTCGCTTCTTGTTGTTGAGTATATTATTTGGTCACGAACGGAAGAAGACTTGTCGACAGTATACAGAGTGAGACTTACGACTGGTGTCGATTAAAATAAGAGCAATAATAATACTGCAGAAAGCGACCGCTAGAATTCTCTAGTGTGCAGAGTTCCAGTACTCTGATTGGATCACGACAAATAGAATTCTATTTTGGTGACGTCACCCAAAAGCTGGAGATAACCTTGAAAGGGTGCGGTCCATTTCAAAACACCTGACTTTGAAAGGAAGGTCATATTGTTGCTGGGTTCCCCGAACAATTGAAGATGAAGTTTTTTTGGTTTTGACTTGGAATGTAAGTCACTTGGTTGTCAGATTTCGTAAAACAATGTCAATGTAATACATATTTTATTTAGATGAAAAAAACTTAGCAAATAGCACATGGCGCAGTCAGTTAACTGCTTCTGGATAATTAAAATGTCAAACGAGGAAAATAGTAATCAAGTGATTCCAACTTCAACGAAAGTCAATCAATTAAATAGTCACCCCGTTTGGTTAGGTTAGGTTGGGTTATAATTGGGATGACGATTAGCTATACACCGTTACTGTACTTGAATGATGATTAATCCAGTCGATTCCTGCTTCCATGTTTTAATTGTATCATCAAATAATCCAGGGACTGCACTTTGGTAATATCCATTAAGATACAGATTTTTTGTATTCAAATATAAATTTGCATTCAAAGTCTAAGAAAAAATTATTTAAACTTAATTCTTTTATTGATACTATGTACAGAAAAATGGTTTTATTTGGTTAGATATTATTTATTAATTCGTCAAATTTCAAAATTGTTCGATGCACTAAGTTCTCATTATCCAGCTGCTGGGATACATTTTCACCATATCCAAAGTTTTTCGGTGAATATTCGATTGAAATTAGCTTTTATCCATCTATGTTCATACGATATCAATCACTTTGATGATAGAAATGAAACATTATGTCGATACCAAAACCCCACTTTCAATTTACTATTCCCACCTCTTGATTAAAAATGGTTCAATATATTCTTGAAAATACGTCCGGTTTAATCAAACGAATAATACCAATACAAGGAGCAGCTATTTTTTTAAACTCTCAACGTTTAGCTTTTCTGGTATAGTATCCTGTGTTTATTTTACTTTTATCCTCAAAGGACCGTCCGCTATTTATTTAAGACACAACATACATTTTCTCCACTTCGTTAAGTTTTTCCTTTCAAATAGCATGTGTTTTCAATGACTTTTTTGTAGGCAATTTCGATTGATTAGAAGGAGTTAGGAAGAAGAGTCGACAAATAGGTATTTTGTTAGAAAACATTGTACACAAACGTGTATTATTAGTATAATATTTTCACATCTAATTTATTGTTCTTTCAAACAAGTGATATTACTTTGTTTTCAAGAAAAAAACTCAAGCTAGAGAAATCGTCCATCAATCATTAAATAACAATTAAATGGTAGAGGAGAAGGGAGAACTGAGGATTTTAAAACAAAAACATGTGATTTTATCTTTTTTTGGAGTGTCAAAAAAAGGAGTACGAAAACGTTCAAAGGGTGTTTGTTTACTCGACTTTCTCATTATGGCGCCCAAAAAATTGAGCAGTGGAATTTTCAAAACGCCTTAATAACTAAACATTCTACTGTCTTAGTAGATATACTAAGCCATTACTGGATCGGAAGTGGACTGCGCATGTGCAAGAGTCACGTGTCGCAGACTGCGCATGTGTCACGTGTCATCTGTCAAACGTCACATGTCACGTCAAACGTCACATGTCATCTGTCAAACGTCACGTCACGTCAACACGTGTCACGTCAAACGTCACGTGTCACACGTCACATATCATCTGTCAAACGTCACATGTCACGTCAACACGTGTCACGTCAAACGTCACGTGTCACATCGCGCCGCCATTTTTAATCCCTAATTATTTTGTGTCGCAACAGTCCGCCATTTTTAATCCGTTATTTTAAATTGAAAAAATTTTGTTTTCTCCTGGGATCGAACCCGGGTCCTTCGCATTCATAGCTATACGCCTAACCCACTCAGCCATGGAACTCTCCGAATATTAGATTCGAAAAAAGGTAGTGTTGCTGCGAAGGAGTGTATGCTGTAATAAGTGTGACAAAGAAGGTAGGAGTTGGACAGAGAAAGTATTCGCACCGAAAGATCCGTAAAATGTGACGTAATCGAGAAAGATCCGTTAGGATGATAAGACAGCGCGCGCACCGTACGCTTCTTACTGTAAAATGTGACGTAGTCGAGAAAGATCCGTTTGGATGATAAGGCGGCGCGGAAAAATTTAATAAAATAACATTGTGTCACCAGAGTGTTCTTTTGTAATATGTCTTCAGAAGAGAACAGTCATCGTTTTGAGGAGTTCATTAAGAATAAATTAGACATTGCTTTTTACGAAGATAAAAGTGAGGTTATAAATCAACTGGAAAATCTTAGTTTATCTGATAAGAAAGTGACGTGGAGAAGTCTTCACTGGTTGTCTGAAGAGGTCCAAGCCCGTAGACTGCCGCAAAATACTTATCCGTTAAGACGTATTCAACCTACACCATGTTCAACAGAACAGAAAAGGAAATAAAAAATGAAATTAATAATGTTTTCGCAATGTCATGTGTAATATTAGTGGCTGTATTTGTTTTAATTTTAAAAATTATTTTAAAAATTGTAAAACGAAAATTCCAATCTTCATGTAATATAAAAGTTGATGAATATACAGAGTGTTTTAATAAAACCCATGTTTTTTCAAAAAAACTTTATTTATAATGGTAATACAGTATTTGAAAACCAGTGGCGGAGGCGTTGTACATTTCTTTCGGTACACGAATATACTCCAGTGGCGTGGCAGGGGTTTGGATCGTGGACAAAGTTTCCTGTTTCACACGGCGTACCATCAAATTTGCAAACGTCAATAATATGTGGAAAAATACCGAAAATGTGGCATTTCTTTTGCAGAAACTCGGCTTTTTGTTGTCCTCGAACGTAAATGTAGTCTGCGGCATACAATAACTTGCTTTCTAATATTTCATTTACTTTAGAATATTCTATATCTCCTGAAGAGTATCGAATGCCGTGCACATTTCTTTCCAAGTATGATGTGGTCTTTTTGTCCTCGTTGCTCAATGTGGAAAACGGTTGCGGTGGTAAAAATATGTAATGTGAACTTTTGAAGCCAATTTCTATGGTGAGCTCTTTGGCAACGAAAATCCCGTCTACGACAAAACCTTGAATGTCTGCGAATGCTACTCTCATGTTGACGTCTGCTCGAACACTAACTCCGATCAGCAACTAGTTCAAGCTTTTAACAATTTCGGTGAGGGGGAAGTATTCCATCACGCAATCGTGAATTATGATGCAATAGACTTTGGTATTTTCGGGAAAGCCTATGTTTGCTTCAATGTCAAGTTTCACATCGACTGTGGATGCCTTCATGCTTTCCTCCTGTTTCGAACAATCGATAACAAACAATGCTCGTTTCTTGAAAGAAGAATAATCCAGCAGGGGGCGCTTCTGTGTGGAGTTTGCGTAGTTGGGATAGAATTCAGTATAGTTAAAATATGCTTCATTGTAATCAGTTTTAGCGAAATCCAATTGCATTCTTTCATTGGGCCAATAGTCACCATTAAGTGACAGTCTTATACTTTGTACGTCGGCATTGTCAAATAAAGTCGGGTCAGCTGTACTCAAGTTACGTTTGTCGGTTTGAAAGAAAACAATAACAAAACGAGGTCTTTCAACTGAAGTGGATGTCTTGACAGCCCAAACTTCACGTCTTGCTCCTTTAGTAATTGAGGGTAATTCGTGTAACTCCCACTTCCTGAATGGAATAACTATAGGTTGATCTTTTTGAATGGATTTCATGAGATTTAATTTTATGTCATCATTAGGAAAGATATGTTTAACTTTCAGCTCAACGCTTGTAATGTTAATTTTAGCTGTTGTAGTGGAGAGCGTTCCAGAGACATTCTTTTCAGTAATATATAAGCAATCATTATCATTTCGTGCCCGAACTAGTCGTATTGTTTGACGTCCACATGTAATCATGGAATAATCGTTGAAAATGTTGAAAATATGTTTGAGAGGTATTTGAAGGTTGAAGGACTTATCGCTAACATTCAGAATAGGATCTTTTGGGTAATTCCAACCGGCTATAGCCACGTCACGTTGTCACGTCAAACGTGTGCGGATAGGAGCGCTCTCTTTTGACTTCGAAAGAGTACAGACATTGGTTGGTGAAGATATTTTTTAAAAAGTGAGGTTATGAAACAAATAGAAAATCTTAGTTTATTGGATGGAAGACGTCGTCAGACGTGGAGCAGACTGGGGTGTCGGCTGCAAACAATTACCGCAAATTACTTATCCATTAAGACCAACCATGTTCAACAAAACAGAAGAAAAAATGAGATCAATAATGTTTTTGTCATGACATGTGTAATATTAGTATCTGTCTTTGTTTTAATTTTAAAAATTTTCTTAAAAATTGTAAGACGAAAATTTGAATCTTCATGTAATATAAAAGTTGATGGTGTTTCAATAAAAACCCATGTTTCTTTAAAAACAATTTATAATGGTAATACAGTATTTGAAAACCAGTGGCGGAGGCGTTGAACATTTCTTTCGATGAATATAGTCCAGAGGCGTGACAGGGGTGACAAAGTTACCTGCTGCACACGGCGTACCATCAAATTTGCAAACATCAATAATGTGTGGAAAAACACCGTGGCATTTTTAGCAGAAATTCCGCTTTTTGTCCGAACGTAAATGTAGTCTGCTTCTTGCTGCTGGACCATTTAGAACACATTGTTCCAAAGCAATCATGTGAGAATATAATTATATTGAATATAACCAAAACTCTATCGAGGACATATTTTCCCAGGCAACAGATGTGACAGGAGCATTCCAGGACAGCCATACAAAAACACTACCTACTGCAAATGAGTTTCTTGCAGCTGGAATTGGAACATCTTTGATATTCAATGCCCCAACCTTTTAACTGAAGATTTAACAAAAATTATTTCTTATTATCAATATTTTAAAAATAAACTCTGCAATTAGCTTATCTACCACATACCTTTTAGTTACAACATTAAGATAAGAAGTTTTAACGTATAATTTTATTCGAAACATGATAAGACATATGGTCAGTTGTTCTCAACCAGATTTTGTCTTTTTAATACTAAATGATAAATTTATTGAGGATTGTGACTGAAAAAGTTGCGAACCACTGCTATGAAGCATATTTGTTTCTTCACACATAATTAGGTAAAATAAAGAGATCTCCGGATAATAATTTCAAAGTTCTTTCGGTAATTTGATTCTCCGTAAATAACAGATTTTCCTAGTTTGCAAATACTCAAAGAACCCAAAAATTCTCGAATGAACACATTTTTCAAAGCAATACCGGGGGCTTAAAATTAACATTTATACATGGCGACTCGAAGTAACAAATATTACTACGAATTTCTATACAGGGGGCTTAAAAGTAACAGATATTTATACATGGCGACTCAAAGTAACAAATATTACTACGAATTTCTATACAGGGGCAAAAGGACTCTAGTATTCGATATACACTGGAAAATCAAAGTTGACCGTCTCGTATTACATGTGCTTCAAACTCATTTTCCTCATTTTGAAAACAAGTTGGGTCACTCATGAGGTTAATTAGGATGCATGACTAAAACACAAGTTAACAAGACTTTTTATTTAAATATTTTAGCTACAGTTTCATGAATAACCTTATGCAGACTTCAAATGGGAAGATAACTCGAACATTGATATCAATCAAATTGCAGACGACTCTCCAGAGGGGTACATTCTTGAGGTAGACCTGGAGTACCCTAAGGAGCTACACGATCTACACCAAGATTTTCCTTTTTGTCCTGAACACAAAACGCCTCCCAATTCCAAATTAAAAAAACTCATGGCTACCCTACACAATAAACATAATTACATCTTATGCCCGTTTGTAATTATCAATGATTTAGTACAAGTTTTAATCAATGTTTTAGGATCCTAAATAAATGATAGATACATACACATTTATCATCAATTTTTCAGTCAATTTGGAAATTGACGAAACTTGTCCTATTTTTGTTCAATTTTAATTGATAGAAAATA
>CAJUYH010004810.1:0-15224 GCA_910591685.1 Galerucella tenella | reverse complement strand
ATATATATATATATATATTTATGATAAACAATAACTATAAAACTTACACATCTTAAAAGTCTAAATCACAAAATTTTATTGAACCGGCAAAAGATCAATATATTTATGATAAACAATAACTATGAAACTTACACATCTTAAAAGTCCAAATCACAAAATTTGTTTGAACTGACAAAAGATTAATATATTTATGATAAACAATAACTATAAAATTTACACATCTTAAAAGTCTAAATCACAAAATTTGATTGAACCGACAAAAGATTAAATTATAAAAATAAAAGAAAAACAAAAGAATGAATTAATAATACTAGAATCCGTCAAAATGATTAATATCGCTATCACTATCATATGTTCCCCTAAATCTGTGAGTTCTAGGAGAATTATGAAGTTTCTCTAAAACAATCAGAGTACATTTTTATATACATATACTCAACAAAAAATTAAATTACTCAGTGTTACTTAGTTTGTAATGCCCCCAGGGAAGTGTATCAAACGACTCTGGAATTAGTGACCGCTTATCATCTTCAGGTGAAAGGCCCACTTTCTTTTGTTCAATGCTGAAAACGTTATGTGCATAGGACTGAATTGTGTTTTGGAAAATGTACTTCGACTCCCAGTTTTTTAAACAGTTCAAGTAATCTTCGAAAGTAATTTTATTTCTTACAACATTTTTCTTTACCCCCTTAGATTTTTTCACTATTTTCCCGCCCCTAACTTTAAAAGCATACATTTTTGAACGTAGCCCTATGAAATGTGACATAATAGAACTATTACATTCATCTTTCATCAAACCTAACACCTTTTTGTTTGCTAACGGAATGTTAAAGTAATTATCCTCTGCATAATCACTCGTATCAAACATGTGAATATCATCCTTTATCACTTCTTCGTATACGTCATTACAATGAAGTTCATACGTGAAACTATCTGTATCTGTATACATTAATTTACAATTTTTTTTCCCCAATTTAGGGATGATGTATGAATAATGGAAGTCATACATACAAGTTTTTGAAATGTCTAAAATGGCCATCCCAATGTACAGGGGCTTATTGAAAACGAGATTACTCTTTTTTAATTCTATTGCAACTAAATTTTCTTCAAAAATTGTTCTAGAATGAAACCAAGGACTAGCAATCAAGTTTTTAGCTCCATAACGTCCCAAATATGATCTTGATAATTTCACTATCCTATGATTCCGTATATTTTCCATGGTTTTACCAAACACCGCGTTATTCATCAATTTATACAAATTTTTGGCAAAAGCTGTAGTAGCTTCCGTTCTTAGTTTAGTATTTAAAGCGATGTAGGGTTTTAACCATGCAGCTTGCTTAAATTTTAAAATTCTATGTATTTTTGTTAAAATTAAACCATTTGCTAAAGCTTGTTTTTTAATTTCGATAGTGTAATGCCCGTTTGTAATTATCAATGATTTAGTACAAGTTTTAGTCAATTTTTTAGGATCCTAAACTTAGGACACTAAAATATTGACAAGAAAAAAATGGGTCTGCAACACACCATGTTTTAGTCACTTATTTAGGTTGTGATTATGCGCACTGGGCAGTATGATTAGTTAGTTACCTGTCACTTTTCAGATTTTAGCAAAGAATTTGAATTTTTTCATTTAAATAGGTATCAGACAAAAATGAACACAGAATTTTTATTGTAAGCAGCAGCAACTCTTATTAATTATAAGAAAGAGAAGCCATCATGTGCTTATTTTTATATTGAGAACTTTTAACTATGTAAAGACAAGGTATTTCTTTATATAGTTCAATAAGTCGAAGTACTTGATCATGAGACCACGACATTTTTGATATTTGAAATAGCTCAAACGAAAAACTTTCACATACACAACATTCTCACCCCTCAATAAACGATATAGTATATAATCTTTGAATAAACGTTGGTTATGTAGCAGAACCAGTGTCACCACTGCCCCAAGTTGTCATTTAATTGATAGAAAATAGGACTGGTTCTATAAATATTTTCTATCAATTAAAATTGAACAAAAATAGGACAAGTTTCGTCAATTTCCAAATTGACTGAAAAATTGATGATAAATGTGTATGTATCTATCATTTATTTAGGATCCTAAAACATTGATTAAAACTTGTACTAAATCATTGATAATTACAAACGGGCATAAGATGTAATTATGTTTATTGTGTAGGGTAGCCATGAGTTTTTTTAATTTGGAATTGGGAGGCGTTTTGTGTTCAGGACAAAAAGGAAAATCTTGGTGTAGATCGTGTAGCTCCTTAGGGTACTCCAGGTCTACCTCAAGAATGTACCCCTCTGGAGAGTCGTCTGCAATTTGATTGATATCAATGTTCGAGTTATCTTCCCATTTGAAGTCTGCATAAGGTTATTCATGAAACTGTAGCTAAAATATTTAAATAAAAAGTCTTGTTAACTTGTGTTTTAGTCATGCATCCTAATTAACCTCATGAGTGACCCAACTTGTTTTCAAAATGAGGAAAATGAGTTTGAAGCACATGTAATACGAGACGGTCAACTTTGATTTTCCAGTGTATATCGAATACTAGAGTCCTTTTGCCCCTGTATAGAAATTCGTAGTAATATTTGTTACTTTGAGTCGCCATGTATAAATATCTGTTACTTTTAAGCCCCCTGTATAGAAATTCGTAGTAATATTTGTTACTTCGAGTCGCCATGTATAAATGTTACTTTTAAGCCCCCGGTATTGCTTTGAAAAATGTGTTCATTCGAGAATTTTTGGGTTCTTTGAGTATTTGCAAACTAGGAAAATCTGTTATTTACGGAGAATCAAATTACCGAAAGAACTTTGAAATTATTATCCGGAGATCTCTTTATTTTACCTAATTATGTGTGAAGAAACAAATATGCTTCATAGCAGTGGTTCGCAACTTTTTCAGTCACAATCCTCAATAAATTTATCATTTAGTATTAAAAAGACAAAATCTGGTTGAGAACAACTGACCATATGTCTTATCATGTTTCGAATAAAATTATACGTTAAAACTTCTTATCTTAATGTTGTAACTAAAAGGTATGTGGTAGATAAGCTAATTGCAGAGTTTATTTTTAAAATATTGATAATAAGAAATAATTTTTGTTAAATCTTCAGTTAAAAGGTTGGGGCATTGAATATCAAAGATGTTCCAATTCCAGCTGCAAGAAACTCATTTGCAGTAGGTAGTGTTTTTGTATGGCTGTCCTGGAATGCTCCTGTCACATCTGTTGCCTGGGAAAATATGTCCTCGATAGAGTTTTGGTTATATTCAATATAATTATATTCTCACATGATTGCTTTGGAACAATGTGTTCTAAATGGTCCAGCAGCAAGAAGCAGACTACATTTACGTTCGGACAAAAAGCGGAATTTCTGCTAAAAATGCCACGGTGTTTTTCCACACATTATTGATGTTTGCAAATTTGATGGTACGCCGTGTGCAGCAGGTAACTTTGTCACCCCTGTCACGCCTCTGGACTATATTCATCGAAAGAAATGTTCAACGCCTCCGCCACTGGTTTTCAAATACTGTATTACCATTATAAATTGTTTTTAAAGAAACATGGGTTTTTATTGAAACACCATCAACTTTTATATTACATGAAGATTCAAATTTTCGTCTTACAATTTTTAAGAAAATTTTTAAAATTAAAACAAAGACAGATACTAATATTACACATGTCATGACAAAAACATTATTGATCTCATTTTTTCTTCTGTTTTGTTGAACATAGTTGGTCTTAATGGATAAGTAATTTGCGGTAATTGTTTGCAGGCGACACCCCAGTATGCTCCACGTCTGACGACGTCTTCCATCCAATAAACTAAGATTTTCTATTTGTTCCATAACCTCACTTTTTAAAAAATATCTTCACCAACCAATGTCTGTACTCTTTCGAAGTCAAAAGAGAGCGCTCCTATCCGCACACGTTTGACGTGACAACGTGACGTTTGACGTGTCGATGTGACGTGACAACGTGACGTTTGGCGTGACAACGTGACGTTTGACGTGACGATGTGACGTTTTGGGGTTGGCAGTCAAACCGAGGCTTCATCCGGTTCTACTATTCGATACATTTTAATGTAACGTTCGTAGGAATTTCAGAAAAACAATTTAATTATTTGCAAAAGTTTATTTTAAAAATATTATTGATAAAAAGAAATTATTTTTGTTAATAAAGTCTTGAGATGATTTAAAAGGTCTCCATTAGGACATGGGATATCAAATATGTTCCAATTAAAGGGTCCGGCTGCAACAAGTTTTTTGGTAAACTCATTATATTTGTAGTATGTGGTGTTTTTGAAAAAGTACATGTGTCCGTCAATGTACTGGAATGCTCCCGTAACATCTGTGGGTAGTCCAGGGAAAATATCTTTTATTTGTCCTCTATTCTGGACAGTTTTCAAGTTCTTGTCAAATTCAATATAATTACTGTTATTATAAAATACATATATTTTCCCATGATTGCTTTGAAACATTGTGTTTATTTGAGAATTTTTAGGTATAATTAAATTATTTTCCTCAAGTATTTGTAGAGCGGGAAAATCTGCTACATAGTATTTACGGTCATTGACTGCTATTAAATTATTTGAAGAACTTTGAAAAATTTGAATTACGGGGCCCACTTCTTCAGGTAAATAATCATCGAGTATTTCTGGTTGCGAGGGAATAAGTTTCGAGTTCAAATCAATTTTCCATAGGGAATTTCCATTAATAATATATAAATGGTAATTTTCAAATTCACCAGCCATGGCAATGAACATATACTCCGGTGTTATATCGCATAAATTTTTATCCGGTTCATTTGGTTGATGTCTATGATCAAGTGTAGTCGGTGGTGGAGGAGATGTGGGTTTGAAAGGATTATTTACATATGTATTGATTGGTCCATAAAGAGCTTCAAGGGCCATTTTATCATCCTCATCTAATTTAGGAGCAATGTTGAATTGATACCATGGATACATTATTGCTGACTCAATATCACTGTGAGCAATTCCTAGGATATGTCCAATTTCATGAATTAATACCATAAGTAGACTAGTATGATCTTCTGAAGTTGATCCATCCAAACTTAAATCCCACTTCTCATCACCATCAATATGAAGCTCTACACAACTGTTGCCTTTTGGGAAATAAGCATGTGCCAACACCTTTCCGGGACCATCAAATGTACTGGAGCACTCATCTCTACCTTGGCAATCTGCTCGAAAATAGTGCTTTCCCCGTACAACTGTAATAGTTATATCGGGAGCATAAGGTAGTGTTTTGTGTATTAATTCAAATTTAAACTTTGAACTGTTACTCCACACTTCAAAAGCCTTTTTGGTTACTTCAAGATATTTTGGATTTGCTCGAGTTGCCTGAGGGAAATACCATTTCAAATCAAATTTTGACCATTTTGATTTAACTCTAAAAGAATGATCATCGTCGGAAGCTGCTTCACTTACATTACATCTTGGTCTATTAAGAAGTTTAATTGTATTTTCATCTAATTCTCCCGTTGCAGGGATATTATATCTTTCTTGAAAACTCAACAAATAATCCCCAAGTTTAGTCAAATCATTTTCATTTGTGTACCCGAAACGTTGTAAATACTTCATAGCGTACTGTTGGTCGATAACACATAGCGCCGGGCAGAGCGCTGCCGCTAATATAATTATTAACATGATCTTCACCCTTCTGTTATCTTTAAAAAACTAATCCCCAAACACATTATCAACAACATATATATGTTTTTTCAAAAAACCTCCCAAAGACTCAACACGTTGCGTTTGACGTGCCACGCATATTTCAGTTCAAATATAGCAAGTTAAGCCCCCTCGGTATTCGTTATTTCGTAATATTTCAACGTAAGTTACTTTTAAGTCCCCCGGTAGAAACCAAAGGCGCGCCGCCTTATCATCCAAACGGATCTCTCTCGACTACGTCACATTTTACAGTAAGAAGCGTACGGTGCGCGCGCTGTCTTATCATCCTAACGGATCTTTCTCGATTACGTCACATTTTACGGATCTTTCGGTGCGAATACTTTCTCTGTCCAACTCCTACCTTCTTTGTCACACTTATTACAGCATATAATACACTTCTTCGCATTGTATACACAAGTGCGCTGCCGGGGAGCGCGCGCTGGCAGCAACACTACCTTTTTTCGAATATAATATTCAGAGAGTTCCATGGCTGAGTGGGTTAGGCGTATAGCTATGAATGCGAAGGACCCGGGTTCGATCCCAGGAGAAAACAAAATTTTTTCAATTTAAAATAACGGATTAAAAATGGCGGACTGTTGCGACACAAAATAATTAGGGATTAAAAATGGCGGCGCGATGTGACACGTGACGTTTGACGTGACACGTGTTGACGTGACATGTGACGTTTGACAGATGATATGTGACGTGTGACACGTGACGTTTGACGTGACACGTGTTGACGTGACGTGACGTTTGACAGATGACATGTGACGTTTGACGTGACATGTGACGTTTGACAGATGACACGTGACACATGCGCAGTCTGCGACACGTGACTCTTGCACATGCGCAGTCCACTTCCGATCCAGTAATGGCTTAGTATATCTACTTTCGCCATTACTCCCACCTCCCTTGCCTTGCTCCGCCCCTTCACCAGTAGCCCCACCGTCTTATCCTCAGCCACTTTCAGTCCACACCGCTCTATCTTCTCCACAATCCTCCTACACATCCTCTCCGCCTTTCTTTCAATCTCCAACCCCTTCTTTTTGCCGTACATACCAGACATCATCATCGTCCGCATACACCGTAATCTCACATCCCTCTTCACATGCTATTCCACAAACTTCATCAAACACACAGTTCCAAAGCGTCGGTCCCAGAACCGAGCCCTGGGGCACTCCAATCTCCATCCCATACCTTCTCCCCCTAGTGTCTACTATCGCACGCCCCATCAGGTAGTCCTCTACTAGATTGACTAGCCCCTCCCCTACTCCAAGCTTTGTCAACGCGCTCAACACCGCCCGTTTACTGACACTGTTGAACGGGTTCCCACGTCGAAGAACAAAAGCAGGGCCAATTTCTCATTCTTACCGTTACCCTGCCTAGCCCTTTGCACCAAGTCCACCACCCTGCCCAGCGCTGAAATGCATGACTTCCCTTCTACAAACCCATGTTGGTTTTCCCTAAAAACCCCATTCCTATCAACGTCCTCCTCAATCCTAACCTTTATTATCCCCTCCATCAATTTACCCAATCCACACAGCAGGCTGATGGGCATGTAGTCCAGGTGTTAGTTCACCTAAATGACGTTTATTCAATAAATCTGGATAATTTCGAGGTACTGCTGGAAGCATTGGAACATTGAATGACAGTGGGTCTTAGAGTAAGTGTCTTTTCCCGGACTAGTGTTGATTTCAATTGGTTGACATGTCTTTTTAATGTTCTTCCCAAGTCTGAAACGACCAGATAATGGAGTTTCCCAAGTTTTTTTTCACATTTCCGAGCTGCCATATATGCTTATTGTTTATAGAAACTCAACCCTGGATCCTCTCTCCCACCTGAAATGAACGCACTGGTTTGTATGAAATCTGTAAGGTTTTGGATCGATAAGGAAAAATTGCATCCAAACGGGTCCGCATCATCCTATGTAAATACAACTCGGAGAACATCAAGGCCATCTTACTTCTGGATCAACCAAATCAGAAAAAACCCCACCAAACTCACAAGTTTGTATAGTGTAGTCTAAATCGAAGAGCATACTGAGGTTTAAACAGTTTTCGAAATTAACGTGTCCTTTGTCGAATAATAGCAGCTGAGAAATCATCACAGAGTGACTATTAGATATAATCTTATATTATACTAGAGGGCACGACAGACGTTGTCCCATGCTAACTTGACATATCATTCAAATTTTGACAATTTTCCATTTTAATTGGAAAATATAACGTTACATATTTTGGGTACCTAGATAAATCAGATAGTTAACGTTAACTGTCGATTAGAAGGAATATGTTTGACAAAAATTATACTGTACTGAATTTATTTCCTATTTCTCAGGCGAACAATTTTTTATTTATTTGAGCTTGACGTGCCTCGACAGCGCTCGCTATTGCCACAGAAAGGAATAGTTAAAAATATTTACAAGTTGAATTTAGATTTCATGGTAGAGATGAGTAGCTTCCAAAAAATGTATGACTTTCTTGTTCTCAGTGGGGCAGTGGAGCATTTCCTTGAGGTTATGCTTTAGGAAAAATTGTGGATTTGTAGCAGAGAATTGTTTGCAGTCAGTCAGTATGTGCTTAACGGTTACTATATCACTACAGCTATGGCAAACACGGGACGATTTCCTGAACACATCAGATATCCATGTATGAGTTTGGTCCGTACTTCGGAGGGTTGGATGAGGGAGGCTGAAAGTGATTCACCCCTAATCTCTCATACAAGTCCCCGTAGAGGGGTTGTCCTACCCGACACGGCGCGTCCCAATGGCTGATAGGGTGGGTGGTCAGAGGACTTGTGCTCTTCGAGTTGTAAGGGCCTCATGACCGACGAACCCTCGGGATAAGCAATAAATAAGGCTCCAGTATGGGAACCCGAATATTTGCTCGCGGATCAAGGGGAATAGAGTAGTGAACCAGCAGCATAAGGGGGGCAGCTATGTTGTGTGATTGTAGGCAGGCAGCAGCAGCCACTGCATCCGGAGGCATCCATGGAAAAAGCCTAGAGAGGAAACCTCAAACCCACAGAAAAAATGTTGTAAAAATCGAACCAACCGTTTAGGAGAAGTTAGGTTAGAAGTTCAGCAAGAACCCGATTGCAGCGCCACCTACTGGGAATAATTGTGGATCTAAACCATTTCCAAATTAACTCGCACTCCAAAAAAATCAAAATCGGTCGAGTCGTTTAGGAGGAGTTCCGTGCATACACACGAACATTAGGAATAATAAAAAGTTACTCATTAGTCTTAGATTAGATTATGGCAAATGAAAAAGGCATGTGAGAATGTACTTTTTGTATAATATCCTTGATTGACAGAAGTATAATCTCGCATGCGACAAAAAATTTCACTGTTTGAGAATACACCCCCAGGTTTATTTTGATATATTTCACCCTAGTCTATAACCGCTCGTACTTATAAGCACAATAATTTTACTAGAAGATTAATAGTCTGATTGTCACTTCCAGATGTATTGTTCCGTTTGAAGAGTGTTTAATGTAATGGATTTCGGGGAGTGTATATTGTATTGTTTATATAATGAAGTGTCCGAGAATACAATTCCAATGAATTGTATTGGCGGTTATCAGATCTTGACACAATTAATCTCTATAGAGGGTGAATTACTGTTACTGTGTACGCGATGGCCCATTATGGCTTAACGGTGAGAATTTCAACATTTCTGTCTATTCAGCGACAATATATTGATAAGAGGTATATTTTTAAATCAATTTTGTAATATACAGGATGTACTAAAGCAATTGGCATATCGATGGTATTCATTTTTTGAATGAAACACCCTATGAATATTTGGTTAAAGAGAAATTAGAATACTTGAAACAATATGTATTACAACCATATTCGATATAATTTATATGTATGAATTGAATAATACGGTAACAATTCATCTTGTTGTCCAGTCAATATATACATTTGGAAATGCAAATGTACAGAGAAAGCAAAATCTTGGACATTACGTGGGGGGGCCAAAAACGCTTAGCTTCAATTTTTCGATCAAAATTTCCTTGTATATTCTCCGCCATCTTGAAAAAAGGTTGAACTCAGTTTTTTCTTAATAATTCGGTTCTTCGATGAGATACAAAAATGAATAGGAGCGGCGTAGCACAGTGAAAGCATGATGGGCCCATCACCCAGAGCTCCGAGTATCGAATCCCTCTCGCCCTGCCAATAATTTCTTTTTCTTATATTCACACTTTGATCTGTGTCTGTTGGTCGGGAAGCGATATTGATATACTGTATTCCTTTTCCAATCATTTTCCTTGCCCTTTCCGAAAAAATGTCGAATACTTCATTTTCCTCTCCCTCCAACTCCAACGGACGCAGTATAGGCGCGTTCTATGGCGGGACGCATCGGATGCTCTGCGGTCAATTTAACCCTTTATTCAAGATGGCGGAGAATGCAGAAGTGAAATTCAGTCAACAATTTGAAGATAAGATTTTATAGGCCCCCACGTAATATTCAAAATTGGGCTTTTGTCTGTTCATTTGAATTTCTAACCTGTTTTCCCGACGTAATGACTGGATTATTGCTTATTCACAGAGAACAAACGACCCTAACTTAAGAATATCAATTTGGATCTACATCATTTAGTTTCTGGACAAATGTCTTGTTTTGGTGGAAGTTTCTCCGGGGTGAGACCTGATACACAGACGGTTCAACGACTGGGGAAGGGACAGGAGCAGGGGTGTATGGTGAAATGAGGTCCACAAGATGTTCCTTCTCATTACGAAAACATGGCTCTTTATTCCATGCAGATATTTATCTTATTCTACTATTTGTCAGAATGAACAAATGCAGGATATTCTCATGGGAAAAATATACTAACTGACGGCCAGGCAGCCTTTGCAGCTTTGAATAACCGCAAGGTAACATGCATACTGGTAGGAGAATGCCAGAAAGAACTAAATGAACTGATAAAAAGATTAGTGTGGATACCGGGACATGGCGATACCTCTGGCTACAAGTAACGATTATACACCCTACAGGATTGTTTATTCGCTTAAATCTTTCGTCGGTGAGTGAGAACTTGCTTATGTCACCAGTGGACCTCGACCAATTTAAAATATATTGCAACCGTTAATATTTTTCACGTTTTTCTTGTGTATTTGCAAAAAATACCAATGAATTAATTTTTTTGGTGATATGTTATTTAAAAAATTATATCTAGTAGTATAAGTAGTTATAAAATATAAATTAACGATTGAAACAATAACTTTGAATTGAAGAAACTTGCTTATTATTTATTTTGCACAGAAAGAGAAGCAAATCTACGAGCTATGTTTATGGGTTAATTGATGGGTAAACTCAGGGTTATATATATTTTTTCTTACTGGGAAAATAAAATAGACGCCTTATGCACTGCTGAAAAATTTATTAACAAACAATTTTTTTCTAATTTTTTTAAAACCTCTATCATCTCTTGTCGTACTCACACTTTTTCTCTCCAACCATTTTGTTTTCTGGGATTGATAATTATTATAATTAATCCTAATAATTGTTCGAAGTTTACAAAGAAGGATTCATACAAGAAAAAATTAAAACTTACTTTATAACAGAACTAAGAACATATAAAACCATGTAATGTAATGTAGATGTTTATGCCAGAAACTGAGAAACTAAGGCATTCTTTTTAGTTTTAGCTTATATCTTAATTTCTTATTTTTTGCATGATTATTTACATTACATTTTACATAGTTCTCTGTTCTAAGTTTTAGTTTTGAGTTAATTTTTATTTTGGTTTCCATGAATCCACCTTTAGTATTTGAAATGTATATGTTACGTACATACATTGAAACTCGAGTCCAAACATTTTGTATTCACACTGAAATAACGTGCTTCGCATTTATGGACTTTCTTGATTGACAATAATTATTATAGAAGTTTACTTACCACCTATAATAATAAACAACACCTTCAACATTGAAAAAACGGATAAAATAACGTCAAAACACACTTTGTAAACACACGTTTAACCATAAAATTAAAAAGCGAACACAGAGTTAAATGGAAATAAGCAATCCTGTAGGGTGTATAATCTTTGGGCTACAAGCTGATGAGCTCGCGAGAAGAGGTTTAGCAGCGACATATGCAGATCCAGTTCGTCGGACCACAAAGAAAGTGGTTCGAGGACAAATACAAAACTGTGTGCAGAGGCATCATAGAGTACCTACAGTGCTGAAGGTACACTCAAAAGCAGGTACACAGTTAAACCTTCATATGTGACACATGTGTTAAATGGGCCGAAGAACTACTGAATAGGAATCAGCTAAAAATCATTACAGGCTATCTAACGGGTCATGCGCTGGTAAAAGATCACCTCCATAAAATAGGTTTATAGAACGGCTATCTCAGCTGCGGACTCTGTGGCATAGATACCGAGACCGTAAGTAGTATCTTATCTGACTGTGAGGCATTGGATAGAGAGTAAAGGGATATCTGGGTAGATGGACTAAATGTGGGACTAAAGTACAGTAAGCCAATAGGCTGCCAGTAGAACTATAACAGCCAATCATAAGCCTAGAAATCACTATGAGTTCATCATATTTTATTGGTAAGCAGGACAATAAAGACTCACTAACACGAGAGGGAGCACGACGTGCTCCTATTTTCTAGAACCTTCCTGTGGCATAGCAAAAGCGCTCCTGATGAAGCATTGTGGACTCAACAATCACATTGCATTGGAAGGCACAACCATATGCAGGTTTTGCCAAGAACATGGGAAAACCTCAGCACACATTAGTACTGTGCTACTGCGATGGCTCGACTAAGCTAATGTTTTAGACGATAGGGGAGGAGGAACTACAATTCTCCCAATGGATGACTGAAGTTGGCATTCGAAGTCTAGTTATAAGGACGGGTCTAGATTTGAGGAACTCTAGCATCACAGGGTACACACAATAGATTTGCAAAGGTCGTAGTTAGGAGGCTCTTAAAGCACATAAGCCCTATATTTATCTCTCTATCTATTGGATAACATTTGAAGGTCCTATCAGTATCAGTAATACCATTGCTTGGTGCGCTTGATGACGATGTATCTCATGCATTTTCAGCAATACTGGATGAATTTTTGTTTTTAGCAATTTTTGGTTTCTCTTGAGAGGCAGAATAGTATTTTTGGGCAATGCAGTAAAAGATTTGTAGACACAACAAAAGTACTGAATTGAAAAAGCCTGATATATGATTAAGAATTGAAGCATTATATTTTGCAAGAAATAGGAGAAATGCATTTTAGCAACATAAAATGTATATACGAATAAATACTCAGGAGTCATCAGCTCCAATAACAGGGTTCATTAATCACAAATTTGGACGGGTACAGAATATTAATGATATCTATATTTAGGTTATTTTCCATAGAATGATATAAAAAGCCGATGGCTCCTAAACTGACAAAGCCTTCACAAAGAGTTGCAATAGAAATAACACTATGTAACAGTAACAGATGAGTTTTCTCTTAAGTAATGTAAGGTCTGTATTCGTGGTATTTTTCAATCGAAAACTTGATTTGGCAGTAGAATTTCTTTGGAAACTTCTAGTATTTCAGATTTCCAATTTTTATCAGTTAAATTTATCGTGTATGTATGTTTAATAAACATTCTCTTATAGGTGAAATCATAAATTTCCGATTTGGTCTTAAATATTGATTGATTTGTCGATAAATTAATGATTTCTTCAGAGATAAGTTTTCTTGTGATTGGGTTTTTAACTGCAGTGTGTTGTGTATTGTCAGACGATTGATTTTAATTGAGATGTTCGAGAAATTTTTCTACGTGTAAGTCATTTAAATCTGGAGGTTCAGCACAATTTGAATCTTCCGTAAGAGCATTTATGTGAGCTCTGGAAAGAGAGTCGGCTACTTGGTTTTCTTCACCTAACTCATGTTTCACTTAAAAATTATAATCCTCCAATTTAAGTTTCCAGGATGCTAACCTAGAAGTGGGGTGTTTTATCTCATGCATCTAAACAAGGGGTTGTTATCTGTTTCGGCAAGAAATAGGGACGAGAATGCAAGATTCAATAATATCTAATAATTATTTCTCAATTGTAGAATAGTTTTGCTCTGCGGAATGCAAAGTTCCGGAATAATGAACAATTGGTTATCCTGAGAGAGATCAGAACCAATAGCTACATTCGACGCAATTGTAGTTAGTACAAATGATTTTGAAAAATCGGGATATTGAAAGATGGGAAGTTTATCAATTGAAGATTGCATTTTTAAAAACATTCCAAATAATTAGGATTAGTGGGGGATTATTTTCCCTTTCCGAGTACATATAGAAAATGGGGATTTGACTTTGGAATTTGGAATGAATATTCGATAGTATCCTATAAGTCTTAGGAATAATAATTAGCTTTCATCAATGTTTTCGGAAATTTTTGATAGATCCTATTTTAAAGGATTCAGTTTAAAACCATCGACGGTCACAAGTAAAAAAAGCGACTTCTTTCATAAGTAACTCGGATTTGTCCAATTTAATTTCAAGATTATTTTTTCTAAAAACATCAAGGATAGCGGAAATATGAATAAAATGTTAATGAACAGATAATTACATCATACATGTATACAAAGCAGGATTTATACATGAAGCATCTTCAAGTGTTATCCATTAATCTTTCAAATTCTGCTGGGCTATTTTTTAGACCCAAATGAAGTTTTCGTATATTCAAAATGACCATGTGGTACAGTAAAGGCTGTTTTTCAATAGAATTTGGATGATGTTCGATTGGATGAAATCCTTGGGCTAAATCTAGGTGGCTTCATCCAAATTTTTCAAATTTTCGGTAAATAATTACCATTCGGATTTTTTTCTGACAGAAAGCAGATGTAGAGGGTCTCATATTATTATTCAAAAGTTTGTTAACGTGTTTAACAATTTCTTCTCGCATTATTTTGAGAAGTATGTAACTTCTAACCTGAACAGGGTTTTCGATTCGTGTTTTGATCTCATGTTGAATAGCAGAAGAAGTAAAGTTAGTTTTGATTTCTACTTTTCATGTTCCTTCGATATTAAAATGATTTTTCCGAATAACAGACCCATAAAAATTACGTGGGATTTTTCATTCCATAAGTTATCTACTACAACTGTTTGAAATGTAATAACACGCCTATAAAAACATACTTACCGCGTGAAGAGACTGTGTTATTTTGATTTAACGCGTATTCAGAAAACAATTGGAAAGTTAATAGTCTATGGGCGAGTTGTACCAAACACCTAAACTCGGTTTAATGATAACTGATGTTTAGACTGTGGCTGATTGATGTATTTATTACCAACAATTACATCAGTCTAAACATCAGTCATCACTAAACCGAGTTCAGGTGTTTGGTACAACTCGCCCTAAGAGCTGGCTACAGAAAAAACAATGTATAAGATACATGATATTTGACTAGCTGGATAAGTTCGATTGAAGTTCTCAAACACTAAGCACCCAGTCTGTCTGCGTGGTTAGGAAGATTAAGTACGTAATAGCCGATCAAAATCGATAGTTTTTGAAAGAAAAAAAATGATAAGACTCAC
>CAJUYH010004809.1:0-25638 GCA_910591685.1 Galerucella tenella | reverse complement strand
TTGTTGGTTTTCGAATCAGGTATGCTGATTAAAAGCTTAGATTCTATGTCCTCTATATCGTGTACAGTCATTCGGACTAACTCATCCATTCTACAGGCCCCAGAAATACCAAATATTACAGCCACCTAAAAAATAAATAAAGCTATAATCTAAATAGAAATTAAAACCTTGTAAATTACCTTAATCATTAAATTTTCTTTATCTGGAGCTTCCTGGATAAATTTTTCAATTTCTTCCTTCGTTAAAATCTTAGATTTCTTTGCCCTATAACCTTGAGCTTGCCGTTTCAATAAAGAACGAAGTTTTGAGTATGTAGATATATCTACATTGTGTTTAAGTGCAAGGGTTGACTTCAGCATTGAATAATTGGCCCATAATGTTGAAGATTTCATCTTTAAACAAAGGTCTAGGAAGTATGCCATTACAACGTTTTCTGAGAAAGAACTCGTATTTTTACTCATGCGATAATCCATAAAACGTCTGTATGCATTTTCGTACTTTTCTCTTGATTTCTTTGGCAATAATTCTAATGAAGCAGTATTCACTGCCTCAACCAGCTCTGGAGGAGTCCCAGGAATGGAAATTTCATCATCACTTATCATTTTACTTTCGAGAACACCAGCAATTAAATTTATAAGCGTCAAGTTTGACAATTCAACCTCAATACGTTTCCATAGTAACCCAAGTAATTTTATTAGGAATTTCAAAGCACCATTTATTTAGGAATAAAATTATCGCGTTTTTTTTTAAATCAATCAATATCTGTCGATTTTTAAACGATTTGCGGAATAATAGTATGTTTACCTCGTAGGAAAAGCTTAACATTCCTGGACGACTGTGAAGTTTGCTAAGTCGAGGCGCAAGCCGAGACTTAGCAACACAGAGTCCAGGAATGTGGCTTTTCCTACCCGGTAAACAATGTAGTATTTATTTCTACCCATATATGAAATATTTGAAAACAACATAAAATTATATAAATTTCGTATTAGAAGAAAAAAACATTAAGAAATACTTAACTTATACCAATAAAAAAACTTTGTTACAGAAATATTATGGCAATAACTATTATTTATAGTAGTTTCTCGGTTTTCTCAAGAAACGTTGCTGTCTCCCTATCTTCACATCTAAATCAAAACTTTGATTTCCTTTTTTGCGCTCAACGCTAGTAAACAGCAATACTATAGTTGTATTACCTTTAAGTTCAGTACGACGTTCAATTTGTGATTCCTTAAAAAGTAAAAACAGTGTTTCCAGTTTTTTATTCAAGTTTAAGTGAACAATTTTTACGGGGTATCAGTTTCGAAGAGATTTACCCAGTGACAGGACAGGACAGCTACTATAAAACTGACTGGGACAAATTTAAGAGCTACTTTATGATTTATTCTCAATAAACCTCATAAATAGTATCTTCATTATACACCAAGATGGTGAAGACTATTATTATTATAAATGTCTTCACCACCTTATGTCATCAGTCATTTTTGGTTGAGCGCGAATTTTAAGCTAATGGCATTTTTATCCAAACAATCTAATCTTGATATCTAATTTTAAGCAGCAAATATGTTAAAGACAATCTCCTGGGTACACAAAATTATGTTGCAAATTGATAGATATACTGTCCACAATAAAGGGGTTCTTTGGGAGCATATCCTACCAGTCCTGTTGAAAGCTTACTATGTGAAGCTGGAGAACCACCACTTAAATTAAGGAGAGAATATCTTAGCCTATCATAAGCTTCTAAAGTACTTTTCAACCCAAAAAACCCAGTTTACCACAATACATTTTCCAATCTCTTCAGAAATATATTTCCTCAAAAACCAACGCATCAATGTAATCTGTAGTGAAATAGCTATAAACTTCCCAAAGGTTGAGATACGTTCCCCCCTAACTCCCTACAACAAACGAGAAACTCCTAATGCACTGATTAAAAAAGAATTTTTACGAATTTGCTCCCACTATGAAGACTTTACACATATTTACACGGATGCCTCTAAATCTCAAGATAGCACGTCGGCTGCTTTGGTTACTGCAAAAGTTTCTCATAATAACATATTCGCTGAGTGCTCTCCAAAGCATAACTCAAATCTACCCAGATTCAGCGCTTGTAACGAACATCAAAGGAAATATCCATTCAATGGAAAGAAAAATTATCAACTTTTTGTGGGTCCCTTCTCACACACAAATAACAGGTAACGAAGCAGTCGACCAATCTGCCAAAGAATCCCACAATAGTAAATAAACAGCTGACTAGTCAAAGTGACCTGAAAGCCTTTTTCAAAAAATCAGCAAAAGATGTTTGGCAAAAATTGTGGATTGGCTAAGCTGAAACAGGTGAAACTTGATGTTTCCCCATGGAAGAACCTTAGTTTTACGCGAAGGCAACAAGTGATATTATAACGGCTTAAGATAGGACACACGAGTTATACACACCAATATCTCCTGAAGAAAGAAGAAGCCCCAATATGTAGTGTGTGTCAGGTGCAGTTAAGTGTTGAACATTTTCTTGTTTAGTGCCCTAAACATTATCACGAGTGAAAAGTATGTAATTTCAGCGATAACCTTAAAGAACTGTTAGGAGACTCTTGTAATGTCATAATTCATATTCTGTAAACAACACCTATGTAGATTGAAATTACTGTACCAATTTATGCATATTTGCTAATTACCTCGTTGTTGAAGCGAATTGCATAAATATTTTTTTTCATATTTCATTTAAATAAAAAATAAAATAAAAATTATGTAGCACAAGTTTTTGTTGAACTAATATCCCTGAATTCTCAAAATACTTGAATCTGTCCATTATTGACTTGGGTTGATAATAGAAGAACATTTATCAACCACTAATAGAGAGATTCAAGAAGAAGCAATAATTGTTAACTTCACGGAATAAATAATTATGAAAACAACACATTGTCATTCATCTATACCAGTCTTTCCCAACGTGGGCGATAACGCCCCCTTGTGGGCGCTGCAGGCCTAAAGGGGGACGGTAAGAGACCCAGAAAAAAAGGGGGCGTTGTGTAGGGCTTTGGGGTCGATTTATAATTTCATCTACCTAGCTACGAAGACTCTTAGACACCGACTGAGCTCTCGACTCTCGACTACATTTTGTGAACATCAACTAATATTAATGAAGATATAGCTCAAACTCGGTTCTTTATATCCGATTTGTACATTCCTGTATCAATCGGCTGGTTCTATAATACTTGTTCTTGCTTGTCGAGTACGATTGGGCGTCGAATGAGATAAACGAGTTTATGCACGTTTGTCTTATTCCTGTTGGTGCGTGCTGCTTAGCTTATGCAATCCTATATAAACGACGTAAATGTATTTTATTTTCATTTGCGGTTTAGCGCATAATAGATAAGCAGTACTTGATTTCAACACTTACGTATTTCTCAAAACAAAACAATGTCGGAAGTAAAAAAGAAGAGACGGCGATTTATTGAAAATCCCACAAACCCGTGGTCGCCTTTGTGTCTTCTATGTCTAAAAACATTATCGAACGAAGCAATGAAGCCTTCAAGACTGCAAGATCATTTGAATAAAATGCATCCAGATAAGAAAGACAAGAATGTAGCATATTTTCAAGACCTAGAGAAGAAGCATAATACTCAGCCCAGTGTATCAAAACTATTTTCGGTGGCTGCTAAGCAAGATGACGACGGACTTCGAGCTTCGTACAATATCTCTTTGTTAATTGCTCAAAAAGGCAAACCACACAACATCGGAGAAGAGTTAATTTTGCCAGCAATAAAGGAAGTAATAACTACTGTGCTTCATAAACCGGCCGCAGATATCCGAAAAATTCCTTTGAGTAATAATTCTGTGCAAAAACGAATTGATGAAATGGCTGAAAACATTGAAGAATCATTGTGCAATCATCTGAGGACTAGTCAATTCTCAATTCAGCTCGATGAGTCCACTTTACCAACTAATGAAGCGTTGTTGCTATCTTACGTGAGGTTTATTAAAGATGAGAAAATACGTGAAGAACTATTGTTTGCCAGAAATTTGGAGACAGATACAAAAGGCGAAACCATATTCAACACATTGGAAAAGTTTTGTGAAGAGAAAGAGATTCCTTTGAAAAATATTATATCAGTTGCTGCGGATGGCGCTCCGGCTATGACAGGGCGCCATAAAGGCTTCATAGCGTACTTAAAAAATAAAATTCCAGATGTCCTTGCTAAACATTGCGTTATTCATAGACAACATTTGGTTGCTAGAAACTTGAGTGAACGACTATTTCAATCACTGCAATATGTCATCAAAGCAGTCAATAAAATCCGTAGCAGCTCTTTGAATGATAGATTATTTTATCAGCTTTGTGTTACTAATGACGAAGATTTTAACCGTTTGTTGCTTCATACTGAAGTTCGTTGGCTGTCAAGAGGCAATTGTCTGATTCGATTTTACAACCTGTTTGACTCTGTGATAGAGTTCTTGGAAACTAAAGATACAGAACTGCGCAACAAGCTCATAACATCAAAGAATGATATAGCTTACATGACAAACCTGTATAAATTATTCAACGACATGAACCTCCAACTGCAAGGCGATGAACTAAATTTAATTAAAACAAAAAATGTCGTTGCTGCTTTCGCAGCCAAACTACTTCTGCACAAAAAGAATATGGGCAGACGTGATTTTCACAATTTTCCGAATTTATCAGTATCCTACAGTAACGACGACTTGTTTGCCTACTGCCAACATTTGGAAAACCTCCACATTGACTTCACCGAACGATACCAGGACATTTTAAACTTGAAAATACCAGATTGGGTGTTGGATCCGTTTTCAAATGTCAACACAGCAATGTCACCTCACCTGGAAGAAGAACTTATAGAATTGACAACAAACGAAGAAATAAAAATCAAGTTCAAAAATTGATATCAAGAATTTTGGCTACAAAAACCGATCCCGCAATTGTGGTCAATTGTTCAACGATTTTTGATAGCATTCCTATCGTCATATTTGTGTGAAGGTGGATTTAGTGCTGTGGCAACGCTGCTAACTAAAAAGAGAAATCGTTTGCGTGTTACCGAACGTGGCGACTTGCGGCTGTTTTAGAGTAAATTGGAACCTGATATCAACAAACTTATTGAACAGCATCAGATTCAACATTAGTTTTTATATAAGAATTGATTATGTTTGTTAAATTTTCAATCCGAATACTATAAAGTTGCGTTTCAATAATCAGTTATAAGTACTTAGCGGTTTTTAAGTATGTTTAAAAAGGGGGGCGTTAAAAATAATTTATTCTAAAAGTGGGCAGTAGACAAAAAAAGGTTAGGAACCCCTGATCTATACTGATGGCTTAAAAACTGATAAAGGCTCTGAATGCGATGTTAAAGTAAAAATAATCATTGAAAATACGCCACTGTGAACACTTACAGGTCTAAACAATTTCTTGGACATTTCTTTCTATCGCTTGTTAATCAATTCTGTCGTTTAAGGATATATAGCGTTTTGTTTATATTGTGAACTCTACTGGGAACGAATGATATAAAATTGAGTTTCCTAGGCAGTCTTTTCGCAACAGGCTTATTAACATGGAAATGGGAATAGTGATTTTTATCATTGGTGTACTAGAGAACTATTTTCTGTAGTTTTCTCCAAGTCTTAGACTCGGTAGTTGGAAGTGCTTCTGTTGATGCTTTCCAAGTGCTGGTCATTGCTCCGACAATAACAAGATTTGGATGCAGTAATCGTTGATGTTATTGAAGTTGTGCAGAGGCAGTGATAAAGTAGTTTTTTATTGATGAGCTCGACGTGTTGTCGAAAGCATTTTTTTGAATAAACGCATTGTATACTTAATAAAGATTAAATTATTTTAATAATCAACTAAGACATTAACCTAAAAAAGAAATTATAATTTAATGCAATGAAGTCACAATTCGTCGTTTAGTATTCCAGAATAATACGACACCTACAATTTGGAATCATTAAAATCATTGCCACACACAAAAGAAAAGTTGTCAGGATTTATTAACTGTTTTAAATAAATAATTTAATGATATATAAAACGATAAATTTAGAATTTCTGGTGAAGGAGAAATGTAGGTTTCATTCTAACGTAATCAGTTTATGCTTGTAACGTATTAGGTTATATAAGACTGTGATTTATCATTGTTGTTGGTTTTTTTTTCATTATAAATTAGAAAATATTTGTTAGGAAAACCTACACAATTACGTTTAACTGGTACATATTTACCTTGGTACAACGTGTCGTGACTAGGTAATATCGATTTTCAATGGCATATAGAGATTTGATGAAGTAAAATTATGTAAGAACATTCTAACTATACAATTATGACAAAAATCATGAAATGCTGGGTTGGGGCTTCAGGTTTTAACTTTCTTATCCACTTGGAGATTCCCTGGTGGAGAGGAATCTTCTATTAAAAATTGTGGGGCTGCTTTCCTTTTACCTTGACAGAAGCGTCATTCTTTGTATGTATATATGTATTTGGGGAGACATTCACTGAGACCTAAAAGATCTATTGTGCCCCCTGTATCTTGTTAATAAATGTATTTTCGTCTGTATTACATAATTTATTTTCACTTAAACTTTTACTTCTTATTTTACGACTTCATTTCGACTCCAAACGCGTTTCCCAATTTTCCGGCTGTTTTCACTAGTCGTAAAATATTCAATTAATATTAGACACCAAAAAATAACACGCTATAGATTAGATCCACATTTATTTTATGAATAATCAACAAAAAATTTGAAATTTAAAAATAAACCTGTCCTTGAGTGCGTCGGTAATGAACTTCAAATTGTTTTACGACTAAATAATCAAAGCAAGGTTAATTTTTATCGGACACTATGTATCTACGCATCCTTATTTATAAAATATTCACATGTTTGGGATCCTTTTGCGCTATGGTGACTTGCACAATCAATTTCGGCGATGATGAATACTCAGGAATTTCCGAACAATAAAATCTCCAAGCGCTTATTCTTGACGAACAATGCTATGAAGAAGCAGCATGCCCTTTTTGGTCACATACGCCGGAGAAAGAAACGAGAATATAGTTAATCACAGAGATTTATATAATTTATAAATATTTTTTCAAACATATTCAGTGATATTATCATTAAAATGAGACGAAAAACAATTTTTTTCACTCGTATACTGGGTCTCTACTATTTAAATAATTTTTTTATCGAATTTTTATTTGAAATAAAAGTATTTTTGCGGACAACTATATACGATTTCATGCAGTGTGTGATGGTGAAGATAATGGCGACATGCGGTATTTTTGCAATACCACCTACCTTTTTACATTGTTTACCTGTTTTTGTCATCTTTTATATCGGAGAAAACCACCTACCTCTGAGTTGGCCTCGGTGACATTTTTAAGCATTCACAGAAAATTAAAAATATTTTATTACTAATATTATTATTCTTTTTTCCTTGAAACCATTTTAAATGGAAAATATGAAAGTAATTTTTGTGTGATTCATTCAATATTCTTGAATAATTGCAATCTGCTGGCATGGAAATAATACTGTCAATAGCTGTTACGGAAGTACCAACAACACCCTCACAATACGACTGGCAATCTGCTAGTGCAGTGATTGATGAGGACATATCGGGCTTTTCCCCCTACAAGTCATCAGGACCTGACGGAATAAGACCAGCCCCACTTCAATGGGGAATGGATATTCTTATGCCGCACCTGGTTGGAATTTTCAGAGCCTCTTTAGCTCTGAGGTATATTCCCAGTAAGTGGAGAGAAGTACGAGTGGTATTTATACCCAAACCAGGTAGGATGGACTACACCTTACCAAAAGCATTCCGACCAATTAGTCTCACATCGTTCTTTTTAAAAACAATGGAGAGGTTATGCGAGCGCTATATAAAAGATGAAGTGCTAGTTCACAACCCACTTCATTCAAATCAGCATGCATATACTCCGAGAAGGTCCACTGATTCGGCCCTTCACCAAGTGGTTGGCAGAATCGAAAAATCATTGGACAACAAAGAATCCACCCTGGGTATATTCATAGATATCGAGGGAGCGTTTGATAAAACAACCTTCCCAACAATTACCCAACAACTCAACTCCAGGAATGTACCTCTGGTAGTAGTAGAATGGATACTCAAGATGCTCTCTAGTAGAGCAATAAGTATCAATGTAGAAGACATCACAGTAAGAGGACTGGTCATGAGGGGATGTCCACAAGGAGGAGTCTTATCACCCCTTCTATGGAACATAGTCCTAGACACCCTGATTAATCACCTCAACAACAATGGATTCTACACAATTGCATACGCAGATGACATAGTTTTCTTGCAGATTGGCAAATTTGCGAACACACTGTGCGATAGAGCGCAGGATGGGCTTAAATTAATTGAAAAATGGTGTAAGAAACACTCATTGTCGATCAATCCCAGAAAGACTGAGATGGTCCTTTTCACCAGGAAAAGAAGTTTATCGGGTTTGAAACCTCCCGAAATCTTTAAAAGCAAACTAAACTTTTCGGAAGAGGTGAAATACCTTGGTATTACCCTCGACAGGAAACTAACATGGAACTCTCATTTACACAGCAGAGCAAAAAGAGCATAATATGTGGCTTATGAGCAGTGTCGGAGGACAGTGAGACGCACAAGGGGTCTGTCACCCCGTGTGGTCACCTGGATCTACACTGCAATAATAAGACCCATGTTAACGTATGGAGCAATTGCATGGGGACCGAAGGTTCTATAAGCAACGGCAATCCAAAAATTATATCAAATACAGCGAATGGCTTGTTTAAACATCACAGGAGCCATGAGAACAACACCAACCGCAGCAATGGAACTAATTACTGGTCTGACCCCTCTGGACCTGTACGTCAAGGAGGTTGCGTTAATGGCCATGGTACGATTGCGCACGGCTGGTGTATACCCCAAAGTAGGAGTGGACCAATTGAGGTTAAGCCCATGGCAGGAAGCGTTCATTGCGCAATCTTGCCAGGATCACCCTGGGCGACCCTGGGAAGCTGGCGCCGAAGAAATATTTGGCGATGACCAGGAAAAACCTACGTTTAACAGTAGGATTTCTGACTGGTCACTGTCAACTAAAGAAACACCTCCATACTATGGGACTAGTCTATGCAGGATGTGTGAACAGGAAAATGAAACTGTCAGGCATGTCTTATGCGAGTGTCCGGAGTTATCGTCAATAAGAGGGTGTGTGTACGGTGAGTCTTGGCCTACAATGGGTCACATGTGGCCTAAGTGCTGTGTGCCTACGCTCACCCTCCCTACTATACAGGTACAGATAGAGATAGCTCGAGCACTGTTATTACAATTTAACTTAAATATTCAAATTCTTTGTTATTTATGGTAATTTTATCTACCCCATAAAAAATAATCAAGATAACTGTCCTAATAAACGCATTTTTCCAATTTTTTCGATACGAGGCGATCCGGTCCGATCCAGTAAGTGGACGCTTGCCTTTACAATTCAAAATTTATGTATACTTGGTTAACGGTTTTATAATTTCTCAAGCTTATTGAGCTGTATGTAAATATTTGTACAATACGTATCTACAATTCACTCATCGTAAATTATTGCATAAGTTAGTGAAGTCTCTATTATATCTTTTCACCCTTCATGTTACTGCTACAATTCAAACTGTTTTCTTGACGCCAAAAGGATTACGTTTTTGACGTGCTCTTTATATCTCTTTCTACTTTACACGTTTTCATTTAGACAAAGCGATGTTATAGAAAATTAGAAAACAGTATAAAGTAATTGGATCGAAGTTTTTGATATTCTGACAGTTTTATCCAAATAAAATGAGCTTTAAGTTGACACACTCTACACATTTACTCACGACAACGCTTATCTAAAAAGATAATTCACATTATTTATCGATGCACCCAACTTGACAACACCCAAATAACAGAGAGAGCAAAAGTTGCAACTTTTATCTCCCAGCCATAATTTCTTTTGGAAACAATGTACCCACTACAAGCAAAAAAGTAATAAATGAATGGGACATCTCGAGAGACAACGTTTCCTTATAAGCTCGTATCGTTTTTTTTTTGTAGAAATATGCAAAGGTATTTATTGCTGTACCTTTGTTTCGTCGCCAGGCATTTAACTAACTGTATTTCAACATTACCGAAAGCAGATGTTTACTTTTAACAAAATTTTATTCGTAACTAACGTAACGTAACTTCCTTGTCATATGAGTTAGAGTCTTTTATACGCTCTTTGAAACATATTTCGAATCTATTTCACTATTCAGCAAACGTTTTTTTTTGTTTTTTGTTTGCTTATGACCAGGGAGAGACTCCATTAGCCGATACTCAGCCAACGTTCAAATACGTGAAAAATAATACAGACACTTTAGGAATATTTACAAGTGTTTACTTTATTTAAACAAACTCAGTATGACAGTCTACATTTAACATCCAGCTTTAACTTGAGTTAGTATTTAAATATTATCTCCGAACATTGTCTCCAGTATTGCTTGACGTTTCTCAGTGCCTCTCTGACGGATAGTAGTACTATTAATAAATTTATCATTAACTTATACGAGGAGCGGAAAAGTTATGTTGAATAATACGTTGTATGAATCGTGTAACTAGCGCCCTCTATGAGAGTTAGATATAAAAACAAATTCATGGGATAAATCAGCTTCCAAAACATATTCGTATAAAATTTCATTGCAATGGTGCCAGTAGTTTCGGCAAAATCGTAAGAAATGTGTAATTTTTCATTTTCTTCAACGCCCTTTATCTTGAAAACGGATGGCGTTAGAAAAAAATTTCACTGAGCCAACCCCAATTATTTTTCTGTTTTTTACCTATCCTAGAGACGGTGTTACCTTTTTTTGAAACACCCTGTATAATATATTTTTTATTGAGATACTTGGTTTTTGATTAGAATATAATATTTGTATTATATATGAGTAATATGCCTAAAATTATTATGTGCTATGGCCAAAAAAAATGCCATCTCAAAGCCGACACTTTTCTCTTCAAAACGCCGTATTACAATTATTTTTATCTACATTATAACTGTACAATAGTTTATAATGTACTCCGCCGCGCTTCAGAAAATAGAGTCGCGCGGATGCGGATAACATATTTAGTTTACCGAATTTTTTCCGGACAAACCATTGCTCGGACGAAAGAAGAACAAGAAACTTTTTTTGTTGCAAAACACCCCCCTAAACGGGGGTATTTTTTATTCTGCTCTACCTTCCTCCCAGCGCGAAATATTGGAAAATTTCGAAAAAATATTAATCTACATACTTTAAGGTACTCATGAAAAAAAATCAGCCGTATTACTGAATATTTGTAGTTGTTACCCCTGTCGTCGGGCCTAATAATTTCCCATACAAACATTTTTGATGCATTGGACGCTAAAGTTTAATAAAATAGCATTCCTAGAGAGAGGAACAATACTGGAAGCGGCTTCCACGAAGTGAGGTCCTTTCGGAAACTAAGATTTAGTCGATATTACTTACAACTAAGAACAATTACAGATTAAATTCCGTGGCATGTCGTAAATTCTCTTCTCGAGAGGTTCGCTTAGTGTGTTGTTTTCGTTTTGTGTTTGTGTTTTGCATGCATTCTCGTAGATTTCTCTCGAAATCGGGCGACAACAGGCTATGGAATTCCAATTTAGTGCAGCCAAAATTCAACAGCTGGCAATTTCTTACAAATTAATGACGGTTTTTATGGATATCAAGTATCTAAGAGAAAATTTATAAATACTTACACATCTCCCTTCCGAGTACCCACGTTTCAGGTCTGGAATTCACTTCAACTAGAACTGTTGGAGTACAAACCAATAACACCATCAAATCAGCCACACTCAAGTTCACTAAGAAAATATTGGTACTATTCCTCATGTCTTTAGTCTTAAATATCACTATGGGTACCATCACGTTCCCAATAACACCGAGACACATTATTATAATACAAAATACCATCGAAGTAGTTCTTATATAACTAGGAAAGACCGGATATATTCCCTCCGTGAAATTAGTTACATTATTGGTTACATTGAAGACATCCAAAGAAGCTGAAGGAGAGTAAAGGTAATTGGAGGTAGTAGCGTTTATATCAGCGATGGACAAGTAAGAAGAGGCATTTAAAATAGACGTCGTGGAAAGGGACGTCGTTGTTGAAATCATGACATAGTTTTAGTGATGGGGTCAATAGACGACTGGAGAACTCTTGCATCTGTAACAAAAGATAAAAGTATTAATATTCCAGTGTTTTCTGTTCCCAATTAAAGGCAAATAAATCACCTGTAAACGCCATTGGTAAATATCGTGATGTATTGATTATTACGATAACAACTAACCCTTCATTCCTTAATATATGTTGGTAAATATAATTTTGATATCCAGGAATAATTTAGTAGTAACAAACATAACACGTCAATATTCGGTAGTGTTTACGTTTTGAATAAGTACTCGATATGTAGGTCAATAATATTTTGACAGAAAACTTGGATATTATTTGCCGAAAGATTAGACCAGTGGTTGGATTGATTTAAATATATCGACCCGGAAAATATTTGCTTTGAATAGAGAATTAATTTTAAGAGAACTTACTGTAGAAAGTCTACATTGAAGCCAGTAGGACTTTTTACATTTTCGGTTTGTACCAATTAGTAACTAGGTTAGGGTTAAAATATGACCTCAGGATGTGGAATTTACTCCCGATCTCTGAATCTAAACATTGAATGGGCGATGGGATGTAATGTCAGCGTTGCTCAAACAGAGCTCACTGCTATCTACATCGCCGCAAAAGAGATTACCAAAAGAAACACCACAGGTAATGAAATTCATATTTTCACTGATAGTAGACAAGCACTACTAGCCCTGAACAGACCACGTATCACATCAGGCCTAGTGCTGGAGTATTACCTGTCCCTGATCGAAGCCTGAAGCAACAACGAAGTCACTCTAGGCTGGATCAAGGGCCACAGTAAATCAAAAGGTAATCACATTGCCGACTCACTAGCCAGGAAAGCAGCCTTTCAAAAACTCTTGGGACCTGGCACTTTCATTAGTCTGTCGGCGTCGGCTATGATTGGCCTAATAAAGGAAAGCTCCCTTGAAAAGTTTTAGGGTGGATGGAACGATGCAGTAGGCTGCAGGCTTGCCAAGAAACTGCTGCAGTATCCGGACAGGAAGGTAGCCAAAAAATACGTGACACCTCTACAGACTGGGTCTGTCTGACACTTCACTTTGAAGAGGATGTGAACAGGAAGATGAGACTGTCGAACACATTCTTTGTGAATGTACGACACTCTCTCAATTTATGTTTTCTGTATTTGGTGAGTACAGGCCAGTATAGGGAGCTTACTTCCGTCGACGTTATCGCCTACTTCAAACAAGCAGGCTGGATGTCGAGCTAGAAGGAAGTCTGACTCTGAACTTCAGAAGGATGCACAATGGGCCAATTGTGGCCTAAGTGCTGTGGGGTCATGAATGAACCAATCCTGGTAAATTATGCCAGAAGTCTAAAGCTCTCCTTGCTGTCCAGGTATTAAGTGTTAATTTGACAAAACTTATTGCGATGCCAATTGTAGGTTCTGGTCCGATAGAAACACGTGCAGCTTCCTCCCTTGCAAGAGAATCTGCCTTCTTGTGTCCTTCCATGCCATAATGGCCAGGGATCCAGACCGGCAATACTTTATTGAGTTCTCCTATTGAGGAGAGTCTTTTTTGGCATTCTAAAACCAATTTCGACGTCATTCGGTGAGAGCTAAGTGCTTTCAAAGCCGCTTGGATGTCCTAGAAATTTTTTATTGATCTATATATGAGATTGGCTTGCTCCACTCTCTTAGTAAGTAAGTGAGTACTTGTTTATATGTTGTTGGTGCTTTTAATAACATGGAGTATGCAAATATGCATTCTGATATTTATAACAGAGATTGCGGAAAATGTTTTAAGCGATCGTGAGATAGCGGAAAAAAATAGGTCAATTGGTATTTTCACTTATCTTAGTTGAGAAGGATATCAATACGATTATATAGATAAAAAAAAGGATCTAATGTGCCTTTGGAAGTACGAAGGACTTGATAAAAGTTGAGATTGTGTTTGACGAAATAAAATAATAACGACAAAAATAATACTACGGTATCAGAAGCTAAAAGTATTTGTTTTTCTGACAGATTCGTATTTGTTTATAACTGGTGGGTTACCGGGTTACGCCATGGTTATTTGTCCCACTCGTATTAACAGTGAATAAAATAAAATAAAGTATTGTTTCTTACAAAGATTACACTCGCAGACTCATTGTTGTTCTTTACTGTATACTGCAGTCGTAAAACTTCCTTTTAAAAGATAAGAGAATCTAAAATCTGAGTACTTTCAAATCTATGACTGAAGTCTAGCTTTAGAAACAAATAAAGTTCTTATGCGGTGTTGAAGTACATTGAGTTTATCTTGATTGTCTAGTATTAATTTGTCTAATGTATAAATTCAATTATATATTTAACCCTTTTGTTTAGGATAACTACGCTTCACAGTAAAAATTGACAGATATATTTGAATCGCATAAAAACAATCAATGTTTGATTAGATATCTAAGCTCGTGTCTAGGTTAGGGACTCAATTTTGTAAATCGTTCGGTATCAGATTGAAAATAAATGTGTTTATGTAGATTATATGCGATAACCATAACCGCATCTGGTCAGTTGACTCTCAGGTAACAAATAGCTTTAACAAGAGCTCTATAATAGTGTATTAGTTATTAAAGCACAAGCCAGTCGTTATGATGATTTATTACAATTTCTAATCCATCGAAATTACATAAACGTTAGCTAAATAATCCCTAATTACTCTTGACAGCTATGAAATTAAATTTATCCTAACCGATATGTATACAGAGTGTATTTTACTTGTCTGCTTAATAGATTTTACAAATAAAATTTGATAAGTTCATTGTAAAATGATTTATGTATCTAGATGTGAAGTTTAGTTTGATTCATTGAAACTTTGCTGGGTAGAGGTCTTTTTTATTGATGAAACAAGTTCAAGGAGGGAAAACATATGGAAAGCTGAGAGGTACTAAGACTAAAGCTCATCCAGACTTGTGGAAGCACCCAATGGTTACTGGGAAACCGTATCAACGGTTTTGGAGCTGGTTCTGTAGTCTTATCAGGCTCTAAGTAGAACTACAATCGCAAATAATTTGTTCTAGAGACGCAACTTTATCATCGCAGATCATACATGTTCCACTGCAAGTTCACACTGTTAGGTCAGGTTAGGTTTGTGGTGAGTAGGTCTGTAAGGCCCTCCACTGCGACTGGCAAGAGTCTATTGTGGCTCACACCTATTCAGATTTTACCAAACAAATTCAGCTTCTTAACAAAGCCGATTAGATTATTTGGTAAATGATAGTTCAGGTCCAGGAGGCAGAGAGAGAGACCCTGCCAAACATCAGATACCTGATTCGAGCCGCGGCAGGACAGGCTCTGCTATTTCATCATCTTCCAAACAAAGACGGCAAGTCGGATCTTCCGACAGTCCAGGTTTCAGCATATGATGATTTAGATGACAGTAGGTCATGCCTGCAATAGTCTAAGATTTGTTTGGAGACATTCTTCGAAGAATGTATAAAAGTCTTTGAATGAAGCAATCCTGTTAAATTATGCCAGAAGTCTAAAGCTCTTCTTGCTGTCCAGGTATTTAGTGTTTGTTTGCCAAAACTTATTGAGATGCCAATTGTAGTTTCTGGTCCGATAGAAACACGTGCAGCTTCCTCCTTTGCAAGAGAATCTGCCTTCTCGTTTCCTTCCATGCTAGAATGGCCAGCAATACTTTATTGAGTTCTCCTATTGAGGAGAGTCTTTTTGGCAGTCTAAAACCAATTTCGACGTTACACGGTAAGAGCTAAGTGCTTTCAAAGCCGCTTGGCTGTCTGAGAAAATTTGTATTGTTCTATGTATGAGATTGGCTTGCTCCACTCTCTCCACACATGAAACAATGGCTTGAATTTCCGCCTGAAGTACGGTTGCATAGGATCCTAGAGAGGTTGAAATTTCTGTCAGAGGTCTGCGCCCGTATACACCTGCACCAAAGCCTGAGGGTGTTTTTGAGACGTCTGTGTACCAACAGCTGTCTGCTCCTAATATTTGGAATTAGGACGGTATAAGGCAGGTCGTAGTTTACTGTTGGGGGCATTATGTCAGAGGTCATTCCCAGAAACTGTTTATCTTACAGAGATCTCTGATTGAGGAGAGTCCAATGAGAATTCTGTGATAACCATAAGATCAGATGTTTGAAGCTCAAAGAGCAGTTTTGCGTAGTTTGCCAAAGCTTTCGGGCTGGAGTATTTTTCCAGGGTGCTTCTTTTTCCAGTCGAATAATTGCTAAAATGTCAACCTTCATTTAATAGAATCAACAATTTAAAAAAAAAGTCCATCCAAACCTAATTTTTTTTAAATAAGACCAAATTTCAAAAGGCAAACTAACTGCAAGTACTTGAAAATGACAAAATTAAATTAAAATATTTTCGGACGATTTCTGAGGCCGTTCACGTTTCGTTTGACTTTCCTAGTTCCGTTATATTTTCATATACTTTGAAGGCAGACGAGTCATTTAGTTGAAATGTTAACGTTCTAACACAATGGCGCACTAGAAAATGATATTTAGCTTTCAGCTTTTGCTGCTCGGTAAATTCCATGCATTTGAGCATTTTATGGTGTACTTTTATGTGCCTTTATAATCCATTTTACTAAAAATTGAACACATACCAATAACGAGTCTTTTTTTGTACAAAACTTTTACTCTAGTGATGAATACGACTGTCTTTTTTAGCCATTAAATGTCTGTGGGCCGAAATAAAGTAGTACATTTTTAATTGAAAATGTTTTTTTGGTTTTTTGGGCGATTTATTTTCTTTTTGCAGAGCCAATAACCTCACCTACATGTCCTCGACATGACAGTAAAGTCAAATTAAAGTAAGGAAATTGAAACTATTTTTACAACAATGTTAGTAGATTTGACATTAAATATAAGTATTTGCGATAGAAGATGACAACCCGGAAACTTTGTTGACAAATATCATTTGTCGGGCATATTAAGAATTAAATTTAGCGTGAAACTAAAACGGTTTGAAGTTGATATTTTAATGTTTGCGTATTTGAATTAAAGTTAAATCACCTCATCAAACTTCAGAAGCTGTAGGAAATTAGTAGGTAATTGAATGTTCACACATATTTATGTCAGAAATATTGTCATATACAGTATGACCCATTTTGTTTGGAAGCACCCCTGTATAATCCGCATTTTTCAACCGATTTTGTTTTAATTTTTTTTTGTTAGATTCAGTATCAAAAACAGTATTTTGGCACAAATTTTCATAGCGTAATTACTATTTTCCAGGCCCTCTATGTTAATTTTTCTTTGCCAAAAAAGACAAAAGTACATTAGGCAATTTATTTTCTCAAATATGACTATACCACTGGATTCAGAATCATCACAAATGTAAACTACCAAAATTTTATAAAAAAATTCTTATAAATAAACACCTTAGTTTCCTTAGAAACCACTAACAAAGATTTTATATTGAATTTTATCACAGAGTGATAGAATTTTATACACATAGATTTGATATATTAAACGTCAAAAAATTGCCGCGACAAGACAAAATATTGCCAGTTCAAAACCTTCAAATTTTGTCAGCTATCAATTTACTCTAGTGAAATAGTCAGTAACATTTTACGTAGAATGTAGACAAATTTTAAAAATGGCAGCATGGCAAACAAAAACAAAGACTTAAACATACTGTACAGTAAAAATGCGAAGCTGATAACTCAAACCGTTCTTGGAGTTATAGCTTCTGAAAGTAATATTCGAGAAAAAAGATGCCTCATATACTTTTGTCTTTTTTGGCAAAGAAAAATTAACATAGAAGGCCTTGAAAATTTGTGTCAAAATACTGTTTTTGATACTTAATCTAACAAAAAAAATTGAATCAGAATCGGTTTGAGAAATGCGAATTTTACAGGGGTGCTTCCAAACAAAATGGCTCACACTGTATAAAAAAGAAAAACAAGTTTGTGGCTAGTTCTACTGTCTTGTGTTATTAGTTTTTCCAAATCTGACCAGGATGTTAATAGGGGAGAATAACAATATCCTTGGGATTTTTTTTTTAATCATTCCCATTCCCTTTATTCTAGAACTTAGACATTTAGACAAGGAATCCATTCAATTTATGTCCTTTTGTTGCTATTATTAATGGAACTTAGACCAGAGACAAAGAATAGAAAAATCGGAAGTTATATGGTATTTATTGAAGGCTCTAAATACGAAAAATACTATACAGGGTCAACATTTTCAAAAATGTAGATATTTTTTTAAGGAGCCGTCCCTTCGCTGGCACCACCTCAGCCTCCTGGGCTCCTAGTGTTCTGACTACAACCTATTCAGCCAATCCGTTCCCTGTATTCCCTGTAGAAGTCTTCTGGAGTCATTTGGGTTCTGCCATACAGTTTCTGCCTTCTGTAGTCCAGCGACTTACAGTTGCATAATATATGCAGAGCTGTTTCGGTATCCTTTTTGCATCTTCTGTATGTAAGATCTCCGTTATACAGCCCTATTTTGTTTAGGTGCTCCTTTACGGGAAAGTGTCCCGCGTAAGTAGCCCCGTTATGGTGCGTAGTTTGTTCCTGCTCATTATTTTCTACTTTTTCTGATGGTTCTTTTATGAGTTTCTTCCCATGTACTTGCCTGGGCGTATTCTTCCAATGTTTATTGTGTTGTTCTTCCACCCACCCTTCTAACCATGACCTCGTTAAGCATCTGGGGATGCCCACAGCAGGTTCGGGTCCGTTCATCAGAGTTGACGATCTTGCTCTTGCAAGTTCGTCAGCTTTTTCATTGCCAGCGATTCCTTAGTGGCCTGGGACCCACTCCATTGTTACACTGTTCCGAGTCGCCAGTCTTCGCCGCATATGTTTACAAGAACATTCTGTTCCACTTTTGACTTAGTTACGTTCTTTTTTAAGGAATAATAAATGGTCATATTGTACATTTCCTTCCAAAAGGATCTTGCTAGCTAGGAGTAATTCTATGTACAGGATTCTATTACAATGGATATGTAAAAATCTAACGAAAAGTTGTATAGAAAGGCAGTAAACTGAAATTAAATATTACTATGTAGCTGCCTTGTTAATTTATATAACTTCAGTGTTAAAAATAAGTGTAAACAGGGATCAAAGCCGACTAGATAATAGAATTCGATAATTAAATTGATATTTGGTTTGGTTTTTGTAAAGGAGTGAAAAGATACAAACGAAGTAAACATATGGCATGGAAATATCGATAAATAACCCAAAAAAATAAACAGGAACTAAAAGAAGAGTCAATTGTTGTGCTTAACGTTTTTTTTTCCGTAGTTTTGTTTATCTTAAAATGACGTTTATTGCACTTGCACGTTGGTAGTGAAAATAGTAAAAACCATTACAGATCGCCTTTAATTCTAATTTTGTTCACAAAGGGATAATCGGAAAATAAACAAATTTCCAATATGTAAGCAGTGTTATACAAGAAAACATTTCTTTTGATGATGTAGGACAAAGGATGGAATATCTAACTAATTCTGGATAGCATCTGGATAGAAGAATAAAGAAATTGGTCATCTTAGACATTTCAGATTGTGGAAGTTGGATAGAAACCTTTGAATATTTTGAAGCAACACATTATTCACAGATTGAAAACTCACCTAAAATTTGGATCATATTTATAACACCTAAAACCAATATACAACATTGTTATCGAAATAGCACACATATAACTACCAGCATAACTAATTTTCTTGGTATAATATTACTCATTATTAGCATTTTTGCATAAGAATACCGTGAAAATTGTTATGAATCTTCAAAATTAATTAACATATTTTGAATACGTTATTTCAGTCATATTTGCTCTTTCGTATAATTAGCATATTTCGTACAAGAGAAATGTATGTTCATTCTAACGTTTAAATATGGCACGTATAAATTAAAATAAATTAATTATCGGTAGTAGTCGTTCATCATTCAAACTTTTGAATAGACTCATCATGTCAGATCAACTTTAGACAGTAAATAAAATGGTCAATGGACTTTAGATTAGATATTTACCGTTTCAGAAAGAAATTGTGATATTTTTTTAATTGTTTTGTCTTTATTGAAATATATTATACAGGGTGTTCGAGAGGTTCGTACCCAAAATTTGATGAAATTCAAAACCACTCTCTCTTCATTCGACATAGAGCGAAAACGTTATGAAACTTTGAAATCAACCTTTTTGCGATCTAATTTGACTGATTTATATAAAATTTATGCAAGAAAAAAGGGTTGTGGTGTTGTGTTGTGGAGTCAAACCAAAATACAATTTCACTCAAAACGATTCATGGTTTTGAATAGATGGTTTTCTGTGTAACACCTCTTACAAAATCATTCCTGTTTTTTTTTTTAAATAGAAATAACTCCAATATCTCCTTTATTCACACAGGAAGGAACATTATGAAATATTTAGATTAGCAATAAAAATAAGACATTCTATAACTTTTTGATCTAGAAAAATATTTCAAAAGTAATAAAATTATTTATATGAGTTTACTCAACATTTCGTCTTTGACATTTTCACAGAGGAAATTGGTGAAATATTTTATAGTTGAGTAAATAACAACACAACAAGCAAACAATTTCAGAATCATTATTTGACAAATAAAAGTCTCTTGAAGATTGCAAATTTCGATTCAAGAAGGGAGTAAGTAAAGACACTATTTGTAAACGATCTGAGATCTAGAATAGAGGAGTTCAGTCTAAGGCCAGTATGGCCAACAAAAAGTGACTGACTATTTCACTAGAGTAAATTGATAGCTGACAAAATTTGAAGGTTTTGGAACTGGCAACTTTGTCTTGTCGCGGCAATTTTTTGACGTTTAATATATCAAATCTATGTGTATAAAATTCTATTACTCTGTGATAAAATTCAATATATAATCTTTGTTAGGAAACTAAGTTGTTTATTTATTTATTTAACTGTCTAAAAATTATTAAAACTGTTTCAAAAATTTAAACAAGTATTATTAACATGAATAATACAGGATTTGGAAATAATTCAATAAATGAAATAGAGAGTACAATTAAGCAAAGTATACCGCGAAATATAATGAAGACAAAAAAGTCTGCATGGGAACAGTTTAGAATGTTTCTGGAGGCACGTAATTATACGTTAGAAAAGGATACTTCTCAACAAGTTATAGCAAAAATTCTTGAAGATTATGGTTTTAACATGAAAAAAAAGATGGAATTGATTATACTGAAGCTAGTGTGAAAACACTTTGGAATACGAATGCTCAAATGGTTCAGGAAAAATATTTTCTAGAATTTAACATCAAAATTTATCCATTTAAAGATATTACCTATAAATTTGCTAGATTGGCCAGGTATACAAAACGTAAAAAGCTTCAGGCTGAACCTGGAACCAGAAAAAGAAGTTCTAACGCGTTTACCAAAGAAGAATTAATGGAAATGGTAGAAAGCTATTCTGAAGATAATGCTGATAAGTTACAAAAAAAGTTTTTTCATTTATGTTCGAACGAATTAACATGGCGTAGAAATGAAGCTGCTAATTGTGATATTAATTAGTTTGAAAAAGAATATGATAATAAAGGTAATTTTACTGGCAGGGCAGAATATAGGTATTCCAATCTTTTCCAAAACAACACAAGGAGGATCAAAAACTTTATCTGGCAGTAAGTGGCTGGTAAGAAATAATGCTAACAACAATTTGTGTCCCGTTCGTTTATTTTTAAAAATTATTGAAAAAAGAGAATCCAATCCTTATCTAACAACAACAAGATTATTTTTAAAAGTACATCCAAATTGGGAGAAAGGAATATTGTACAAAAATTCACCATTGAGAATTAATACAATTTCAAAGTGGACGAAAATATCGGCAGAATCAATTTGTATAGACACAAAAAAAATAAAAATAACCAATCATTTACATAGAGCTTCTGCAATATCTGCATTAGCAAAAGAAGGAGTTGGTGAACAAGAAGTAATTAAGCTTACATGACATTCTTCTGCCCATTATTTGAAAGCATATTTACAATTGAATGAAGAACACCATTCCCAACTTATAGAGAACCTTCGAGAAAATAAAAATAAAGAAAAGGAATTCTCAGCTTCTAACTTAAATTCATCACAGATTATGATGCAAAACAATCCCCAAAATAATGCTACTACGTACAATTACAATAATTGTACTTTTTTTTTTAAAAGTCAATTTAAATTTCAAGATATACGCTTCGGGGGTGTACTCATTATTGTAATAAAGCAATATATTTGTTCGCAATGATAGAAAACATGCAAAAATCTTATGTTTCAAATGGTAGACCTTAACTGTCGTTCATGTCAGAAAAAAAAACACTTTTTGTTGGCCACACTGACCTCTATTGCTATTCGACGTCCAGCTTCAACTTCAACTTCCCAGTTCACTGTGTTTTTGGCTACGGGTGTTAAACTCATGCAGAGCTTTTTATCAAAACCATTATTTCTGTCCAAGTTTTCTTGGGACATATTTAAATTTTATACTCAATGTTTCATTGAAGAAAATTGAAAGGTAATTAATAATGTATTAATTCAATGGAATAACTTATCACCTCCAAAGTGAAAAAGGAAGTTGAGAGGAAAATTTTAAAACGAGGGACTGCAAACAGGAAAAACCTTTTAATAATTCAAACTAAGTATCAGGGGAAAAAATATTTTCGGGCAGGTATCCATTTCTCAGGGTGCTTTTTCTCTTTTCCATGGTTTCTGGTAGCAATCATTGCAATAAATAATCAGTGAATTTGGAACATCCTGTAGGATAACGCAGATGTAGATAATAGGGATTATCACTCTTTTGAAATTAAGGAAAAAAATTCGTAAAAGGTTTTATATAATTGAAAAGAAAAGGATAGGTTATGAATGTCGCTCAAACTTTTTAAATAAATCAAATTTTCAAAAAAGTTTCTTAATACTTTTGAAAGATAACAGTGAATACCCACTTGGCAAGAAACTTGGGAAAGTCATTTCTCTTTTTTCTTATCGTAGTAAAAGAAATGCTCATATTTTTACAATTTTTATAGATAGATTATAAAATTAATTTCATAGCTTGTTATTATCAATAATAAAATCAAAAAGGAGAAAATTATTTCACAAAAAAACATGTTTAGAACGTCGCAAGATACATAAAATGATAAAGGAAATAGCAAAGATGAATTTGTTATACAGTGTCGTGTCGAAAATAATGAAATATTTAAAATTTTCAAAATCTTCTAGGACTTAAATTAATTAATTTGCTCCACAAAAAAAATTGCAGCATTAATATATTCTCAATTAAAACGTGTAGGCTATGGAATTGAAACGAAAGCTGATTGGGTTAAAGCAAGATATTCAAAAAATTAAATTATATTAAGTATTTATTTAAATAAAAATATTCGACTTACTAAAATCCTTATTCTAAAATGTCAGGATCATCATCAATAAAAATTTAACTTATTCTCAGTATCACAATAACTGAAATATATACAAATGTCCAACCACAATAATAATAAATTTAAAAAAAAAAATAAAACCTCCACGACAAAAATTCAAGAAATCCAATTAATAACGATTTCTGTTTTTAAATCGTATTGACATATTTATGACATAATAAAGGAAGTCGGCACGACGTAAGAATACAATGGGACCGCTTTCATGAAAGTTAGTGTGAACATTACGGGCAGTGTAAACTGACTGGCATCCTCATGGTTAAGGCGGTATGATGCGCTGTTGCCGACACAAGAAAGCGGAAGCCGGTTATAATTTTAGAGACAAAATAAAAAGTTTCGAGAATTATTTCAGTTTTGTTGTAATGTATGGATAATTATAGACATTATAAACGTTATAAATACCATAAAAATGATAAAGATACATAGAAATCGATTAAATGAATTAATACAGGTATACAGGGTGTAGGGCTTAGACAATCAAAGATTCTTTTGGGTGACTAAAACCCGTTGAGGTCAAAGTAAAACTACAGTAAGAGTTTTAACAAGGAATGGGCATCTTAGGACATTACTGGACAGAAGAGGAACATCCACCCAAGCTGCCGATATCCTAAAATTCCCCCGGGAAATAAGACTAAACTGGCTACTAACCTCTGAGACTTTCCTTAGGAAGTAAGCAAAAGTTCAAGACAAATTGTGAAATTAGATCCAACTCTTAATACAAGAAAACTAGCTGTAATAGCGGGGGAATCTTAAAAAACATCAATTCAATCCCTAAAAAATTCATCTCGTTCACTAACTTAAAGAAGGCGCTTACAATGTTGGAAAATCATGTGGAAGAATGCTCCAAAAGTTCCAGGGATGTCAATGGACAAAGCTGCTCATGGTCTGGATTCCTATCCAACAGTTTTCCATGAAGTACTTAATACGCAGCATTCAGAAATTTTAAATGTTTAAATTGGAAACAACGATTTATAGCTAAAACTGGTAATTTCTTGAATTCTGATATTTTTCAGTGATCCGGCATCATGGCAAGGCGCCAGTTTCATTCACAAGTTACTACCGATGCCGCCGTCCAATCATTTCCTGATTCGGATGAGCGCAGACGTTACCGCCACGCGGCTTTCAATATAATATCTCCGCTGGTCCATTTTCATCCTGTTGATGTTGAGATTTTAGTGAAATTTTTGAAGATTTATATAGTTCTTTTCAGTTCTTAAAAATTGACCTGACCTTAGATGGGATAATGACATGCAATAATAGTTATTTACATAACTATAGTCTATATAGAAAGTACGAGGAGTAATAAATCATTCATTTAAGTAGATTTCATAGACGTACCAAAATATATTTTAAGAGGGTATACCGTAAGGTACATTTTGTATTGAACGAATGAGTTGCAGCTATGCTAAAGAATATACGATTTAGGTCAGAGGTAACGGGATGTACTAATTTTAATAAAAAAAGTGATAGAGGTACATAAATTTTAGTAAGTTTGATTAAGAAAGGCAACACAGTTTATTCATAATAGAAAACAAACCAATCTGTAACAATAATTATTTTATATATTTTTGTTCTTTTTGTAAGAAGATTAATTCAAACTTTGAATATTGTCACAAATAAATTACAATGAAATATATTTTTAAACAATTAATTAAAGTCAAGATAGCAAGATATCGTTACAATTTTTATTAAATTCAAAGAAGCAAAATGAATATTTTTTATAGAAGTTCGGAAGGTTTTGTTGATGGTGGATTATTAACTTTTATTTCAAAACGCACGGGGGACTATCACGAAGATATGAATGGGGATGTCTTCGAGGAATGGTTTGTTCAAATGTTGGATCTGATTCCAAAAGGGGCTGTTATTGTTATGGACAACGCAAGTTACCATTCACGGTTACGAGAAGCATTGCCCACAAGTCGTTGGCGTAAAGCAGAGCTTTTGGAGTGGCTTATTTCGAAAAATATTAAGTTTCCAAAAGATCCACTAAGGAAAGAACAGAATTGCAAAAATGAACAAGAATGAATACAAAACCTACATTGTAGAAGAAATGGCTTCTTCTCGTGGTATATCATTTCTTCGACTTCCCCTTTATCATTGTGAACTTAATCCCATAGAATTA
>CAJUYH010004808.1:0-25642 GCA_910591685.1 Galerucella tenella | reverse complement strand
ACACTGCTCATAAGCCACATATGCTCTTTTTGCTCTGCTGTGTAGATGATAGTTCCATGTTAGTTTCCTGTCGAGGGTAATACCAAGTTAAAGGGATAATTCGTAAAGTCAATTTGTGAAGACCACCCAATTGCGTTGGTTCAAATATTCATATCTTAAGCTCATGATTTTCTGTATACAACATTTACATGTATTAATAAATCACGCTGTATGAAGAAGGAAAGAAAGATGAGTATTCTGAGAAATTTCACAAAGAGAGTTTCATTAATTCCAAATTGGAATTAAATAGAAATTAATTAAAAACGGAAAAATGCTCTGGTGTTCGTTTTAAGAGAGACTTTGTAGATATAATGAGGATAGTGGATCTACATTTGATTCGGTCACGTAAATTATATTTGTTGAGTGCAACTATTGTATTTTTATAACGCTTGCCATATGTTAAATATCAAAAAAGTAATTAAAATTGTGTTTATCATTGAAACGTCAATCCTAATAACATATTTAAACATACTAACGGTAAGAAAGGAAGTGAAAATGTTTAGTTTACTAAATACCTCAACGTTTCATATCAACTCTTTCTAATTCTTTCATAAAATTATGGACAAATGGAGCTTTTGTCCTTATTTTGTCAATTTTCCACTATGTTGCATATTTTGCCATGTTTCTGCTCTAAAAAATGCCCAAAATACTATAAAAGTAGTGAGAAACATTGAAAAATGTGCAAGTAATCCTATAACAGACAAGACTTCTTCGAAAAATAAAAATAAACTACTCTCTAGGTCAGATATAATGTTGTTTATCGTATCAACATTCGTATTGACCTATTTGGATATGAAGAAAGTTATAACAAAAAGGCTCTCTTGTTAAATACACTTATTACTTCTTAGAAAAAATCAAGTGCCTGGGAAATTATGGTTTATTGTTGATTCATTTATATAAATACCTATTTATTCTATCAAAAGAAAAGTAGATCGAGCAAAACAATAAAAAATAGAAACAGTCAACTCACTGACATCGATATAATCATTATTTTAATTCCGTTGCTTATATACTAACCGCTGTACAAAGAACAAGTCAATATTCAATGAAATCAATTGTTTCTGGTTGATCATGTAACTTTTAAGTGTGTCTCCAACGTGAATCAACGAGAATCTTTTTTGCCCAATCCCGTCTAGCAAAGTTTCCGATGACACTGAAGTCGAATTGTTTATTGCATTTATGCTCGTGGTCCTTCACAGCACTCAGTCCAGTACCTTTGTCCCCTGAACCAGTTTGAACAAGTTCCCAGCTTGATGTTCTCTATATAAATACGATCTAGCGTTTAGCCTGCTCGTCGTGTTTTCCACTCTGTACACAAGCAAAGAATACACCAGCTTAACAAGAAGCGAATCCCGACGCAATCTCTTTGATGTTTTGGGAACGAAAATGTATGTCCTTGAGAGACTGATGTTGACAGATAACTTATTAAATACACAGAGAAAATGATCAACTTTTTAAATACCGGCGATATAATTGGTTGAAAAAATTGAGTATCTTATTATAAAAATGGCTTCTTTTAGACATGCGCATATGAAAAAAGGATCGGAAGCTTCGTTTCTTTGACCCAAGTAGCAATTGAACTATGCGCAGCCAAACATGAGTTGCATGGAGGTCTGAGAAAATGTTGTCACAACCATGTTTTAAACCAATTCGGTCATTTATTTTGGTGTTTTTGAAACGTTCATGCTTAAACTTTTGGTAGCAGTCCTAAACCTTCTCGAGTTTACTAAAAAACAACTGCCATCTGCGCCCTCTTGGAGAAAACTTCCTGATAGCTTGGTTACTCTTCTGCTTTGTAGAAAATATGGGTAGATAAACAATATAATATAATACTAACGAAATTTCACTATACTTTCATTGATAATTCCATATAATATATATATAATTTCATGAAAAACTTTTCAAATGGAACGTGGCTAAGTATATATAATACCAGTAACGACATTTGAATCAGATCTTTTAATGGGTAATGATTAAAAAAATTATTTTAGAAATGTTTTGCAGCCAATAAAATAAGTTTCAAATAATTGGATAATGAAAGTGGTTGTTATAATATTAAATTGTACAAAATAATACGTTATACTAAAAAGTTTCCACTTGAATGCTCAAAATGAACCTTCAAAAAGTACAACTACTAATTCCAACTTTGCTGATGGTTTCTCATTGCAAGTACTCTTATACATAGTTCGGCAAAAGTTCGGGACCGGACAAATATCGAAGAAAATATAAATTTTTTGAAGAATATTTTCATATCACAAATTTTACTCCAGCTTAAACTATAATTTGGGAATATTTTGAAGTATACAGGGTGTTCCAATAAAGTGTGGCGTATCAAAGCTATATTTTTTCTCAGGGAACACCCTATATTTCATTGTATTTTCTGATTGCCACTAAAAAATATAATACTCTTTCATATTGGTTCCCTATACCTAAATACAGAGGGTTCCGAGTTATGCTGAATTTTTTTAAAATGTGAACATTTCGAGAAAAAATTAATAACTCATTGATATAACAATTTCTAGCAAATATTCTTCCACATCTAAATAGTTGGACATTCGTTGAATGTATTCCACGATTGAGTACTTGATATCTCTTTACAGGGTGTTCAGAATTTTCAGTTTCAATATTAGATCATTCAATGTGCAGTATCAGGCTTATTTTATGTCCTTTATGTCCTCTTTCGAATGGTATGGAGGTGTCCTATACCTAGGTATTATACCTACTTCTCGTGAAATTTACAATTTTCTTAAATTTCATGCTAAATCGATTTTAAAACATCTGCAATTCTCTCTAAATTTCAAACTAATGATCTTGGCATAGTTGTTGTGAGAAACTAAATAGATCACGTTTTAAGCATCCAGAAAATATAGGGTTCTGCTATCTTATACTGAGTGGTTAAAAAGATATAGCCACTCTCACAGAAAAATCACTATCCACTTAGAGACATTTTATGAAATAACAAAAAACAAAAAAGTTTCACACAATACAGGTGTTATGTTAAAGATTGGTTCAATTATTATTATTTAGAACATTGAAATACAACATGAATAAAAATAGAACTAGCAACAAACAACTAAAAGTGATGAACTGTTTGTTTTTTGTTATTTCATAAAATGTCTAAGTGGATAGTGACTTTTCTGTGAGAGTGGCTATTTCTTTTTAACCACTCGGTATAGGATAGAAAAATCTATTTAACAGAGTTATAATGGGATATCAACTATTTTCAATATTTTCATTCTCACAAGGTTTCTACACAATTCTTCTTTTTTAAAACTGTGATGAAGTACAAAAAATTAAATTTAAGTAGTTACTTATGTTGTACTATATCAGAGGCGCATCAATATTCAATAAATACATATGTGAAGTATGTATATGGAACCAGAAATATTTAGACAAGCGTTGAATTCGAATATATCAATTGAAACAATAGCAAGCGTTCTCCATAAATGGCACCATCAACTTGTTTAATATGCTACTATTAGATTGGCGACAGCTATGAATATATTGTAAACTATAGACAACTTAATCAAGCCATTGTATATGTGCAATTGCACAGAAGCTTTATTTTATACATGAACACAAATAGCTTTCAGTCTAACAATAAATTCCACTAAAAAAAACTGTTAGTAAAGTGAAATTTTTCATAGAAATGAGATTCTAGGTTATTGAAACCAGAAGACAGAATAGACAATGAGCTGCCTTCATTTCATATGTAGGAATGTATAAATAATTGACAATAAATAATAATAAATATTCCAGTCATAATGGGAATATGGCTATAATGAAGTAAGTTACTGATTGAATATACCTTGAAGGAAATCTTTACTGTACAAACCTATCGAAACAAGTATAATAGAGTACAAGCATAAATTTTGCTTTAAAAATCACGAAATTTGGAATCCGCCAAAACGCGCTTCACGTCATAAAGATGGCTGCTCCATCCGTTGACGTCACTCCATTTGTTTACGTTCTTATTCGTGTATCACGCTCTGAGTTTTTGTGATCTTTGGTTTGTACCCTTTTGCATGTGTACATGTAAGTGTTGTCACACTGACAGTGACAGTCTGTTAATCCCGACTGCTGCCGATTAGGTGATTAGTCCATTGAAATGTTACATTTTTTAGGCCTCAATTTGCGTTTTTTAGAGGACGCAATTTCATTTTTTTGATGTGTAGGAGAGGTCAGTGTAAAGCTAAAAACAAGTTTGTGGGGTCGCAACCCTTGTCCCACGGCCGCCATCTTAAAAATAGGGGTTGAAATGCTATTTACGATATATCTCTTAAACTATTTATTTGATAAACAAAATTTGTCAACATTTTTTGTTGCCAATTAAATTCTCCACATCTTTGGTCCAGTAACTTTTTGTCGTAAATAGGAAAGTTATAAGTGAAAATCTTCAGAAATTCGGGAAAAAAATTTATTTTTTTCGATGTAACTTTTTTTTATCATTTTACTAAAAAATGATATCTGACCATTTTTGTAGATCGTTTTTTGAGGAACAACTTTTATTCGCATCATTTTTTCATTAAGTCAATAGCTAAGGTTTTACAGACGCTCTTATCGTTCGCACTGCTCTTGCTGCATCTCCATTATTTAATACCGTTACTATTGTAGCTGAAGATATTGACATACTGACATTGCTCACAGCACTTGGAAGAAAACAAGCAAATGGATTTTTTTCAAAACCATCAAAAGGACGAAAAGCAGAACAATTATAAAATGCGTCAGGTTTTATGTACGGAGATGACATTGCGGATAACTTGCTGTTTCTTCATGATTTTTCCGGATATGACACAACTTCAGCTCCTTACAATATCGGTAAAATGAAATTTGTGAAAACCCTGGAGAAACATTTAGAGTTTGCAAGTGGAATGGCTTTGTTTCTCAACAAGAGAGTTGACCCTGCTTTGCTCACTGTAATTGGTGAACGTTTTTTTTATCTCTTCATACGGTGGTAATAAAGATGATAATTCTCTTTACAGCCTAAGATACAAACAATTTGCCAAGGCAGCGACAAAAAGTACATTTAACTTATCTTCACTTCCTACAACACAAGACACAGCTCGCTTTCATACTTTCCGATTCTACTATCAGGTCCAGTCGTGGCTTGGTAATTATAATGATCCTGAAGACTAGGGCTGGAAAAAATGTGAAAAATTATTGATGCCAGTGCAGAACTCTAAACCTCTAGCACCCCCTGAGCTTCTAAAATTGATCTTTTGCAAATGCAAAGGAAACTGTGGAGCGATGTGTGGATGTCGAAAAGCAGGACTGAAATGTTTAAAAAAAAACAATAACTGATGACATATTATTAGTACACACGTATAATATAGGTATAGTTAAGAGTACTTGAAAATAGTACTCACTTCGGAGCGCTGTAAAACCTTAGCTATTGACTTAATGAAAAAATGATGCGAATAAAAGGTGTTCCTCAGAAAACGATCTACAAAAATGGTCGGATATTATTTTTTCGTAAAATGATAAAAAAAAAGTTACATCGAAAAATATAAATTTTTTTCTCGAATTTCTGAAGATTTTCGCTGATAACTTTTTTATTTATAGTTCTACGACAAAAATTTATTGGACCAAAGTTGTAGAGAATTTAATTTGCAACAAAAAATAATAACAATTTTTTTTTATCAAAGAGATATATCGTAAAAACCATTTGAACCCCTATTTTCAAGATGGCAGCCGTGGGACAAGGGTGGCGACCCCACGAACTTGGTTTTAGATTTACACTGATCCCCCCTACACATCAAAAAAATAAAATTGCGTCCTCTAAAAAACGCAACCCCAAATGTAACTTTTCAATGGACTAGATCTATTTATAGAATGTCAACGGTGATACATACAGGGTGGCGCACCGAAAACGAAACAGATGCATTTACTGGCAGATGATTCCTTTTTAAAAAAATCCCTCGGACCAGTCGATTTTGTTTTCGAGGGGGACACAAAATTGGCATAAAATCACAGTAACATTTGCAGCCCCCTAAGCGGGGGTGGCACCATCCCTAAAATCTTAAATGGAAAGGGGGGTCGAATGATCCATCATTTAAAAGGTCTTTCAACTCCCTTTACAATGATGTAAAATTCATGTACTTCAATTCAGTAGTTTTGGAGATTTATTGATTTAAAGTTTAAATACATCATCGTAAGAGGAGATCAATACATAGCAGCAAAGTTGTTAAAAAATAAAGAATGAACTGACCTGTCATCCGAGTAAATGTTGAAAATGACCACCATTACTTTCCATGCAATAATAAAGATTTTGCTGAAAACGTTGCCGGACATTTTGCAATATTTGAGGAGTAATTTGATGGCACTCATTCACAATTCTTTGTCGCAAATCTTCTAAGGATGTTGGCTGAGTAGCATAGATTTTGCTTTTTAAGTAACCCCACAAAAAGAAATCCAAAGGTGATAAATCTGGCGATCTTGGGGGCCATTCAACGGCACCTCTTCTACCAATCCATTGACCTGGAAAGGTCTGATCTAAATAATGCCGAACTCTTAATACGTAATGTGGTGGGGCACCATCCTGTTGGAACATCAACATATTCTCAACGTATCGACCATCATTCTGATTTTCAATTATATCTGTTAGCGCAGGATCTATGGCATTTTGCAGTAATTCCAAATACATTTCACCAGTCAAATTTCCAGGTAAGAAAAAAGGACCAACCAAATGATCGCCAAAAATGCCAGCCCAAACATTTAATTTTTGTGGCTGCTGTGTGTGTACCTCATGGTAAATTCTGGGATTAGAGTCCGACCAATATCGACAATTATGACGATTTACTTCGCCATTTAAAAAAAAGGAACATTCGTCGGAAAAGCAAATGTTAAATAAACATTGTTCATCGTTTGTAATTCGTTCACTCATAACTTCACAAAATTGTAATCGCTTATCAAAATCGTCTTTATTAAGTTCTTGTACAAGGTGAATTTTATACGGATGAAAATTATGTGCCTTTAGAATCCGTTGGATAGTACGTCGACTAACACCACACGAAGTTTGCAATTTGCGGGTACTTAATGTAGGATCTACAATAACTTGCCCTAAAACCCCCACTTCTGTTGCTTCGTTCCTTATAGGATTTTCAATATTACGTTTTTTATTGGCGACTGATCCAGTTTCCCGAAATTTAGCTACAAGTTCTACAACATATTTTCGGTGCACATTATTGTTCTCAAGTCGCTCATTAAAAATTTGTGCTGTTCTATTAGCGCACTGATTATTTCCGAAAAATATTTCAATAATTTCAACCCTTTCTGCCGTGGAATATACCATGGTTAATTTATGTAAAAGCAATAAATGATATTTTAACAACAAAGATTGGTCAAATCAATCGCAAACTAATGTACTATTTCCTATTTAAAATAAGTACGAGGCATTCTCTACTTATCTTTCTTCAAGAAACAACTTTTTTTGTCACAAAGGACACTTCAATTGCTATTTTTATTATTAATAAACCATGGGCGTAGTAAATAAAAGCATTTACTTATCAAGAAAATGCTTTTACTCAAATTTCTTCTGAAAGAAGTACAAACTAATTTGATGTACCTATTAAAGTCTACTTTAAACTTTAAATCAATAAAACTCCAAAACTACAGAATTGAATACATGAATTTTACATCATTATAAAGGGAGTTGAAAGACCTTTTAAATGATGGATCATTCGACCCCCCTTTTCATTTAAGATTTTAGGGATGATGCCACCCCCGCTTAAGGGGCTGCAAATGTTAAAGTGATTTTATGCCAATTTTGTGTCCCCCTCGAAAACAAAATCGACGGGTCCGAGGGATTTTTTTAAAAAGGAATCATCTGCCAGTAAATGCATCTGTTTCGTTTTCGGTGCGCCACCCTGTATACTACAAATTGCTTGAATAAAAACTCTTGTAGTCGGGGGATATAACTATGCTGATAAGGCATGGTAGTTGAACGGTGATGGTGATGATAATGATGCAGTTTCCGAAGGACACAAAGATGATTCTATGCAGAGTGCTGAGAATTCTTCATCCTAGCTTATATAAGTCATATAGTCACATAATTTATCACTTATATGACGTTTGGAGAGGGATACAATTTTTTTAAAGAGGACTGGGCTCTGGAAGCGTTCATGTCAACCAGATAGTCTTAGTGTTTGGAATAGACTCTTGTAACATGAATATTGATCTTAAGAATTGTTAGATCCGTGCCGTTATGCAGTACATTATCATTATTATAACTGATTTACGAGATAGGAAACTACTTCATACTTAGCATAAATAAATAGTTCCGTCTACAAAACCATGTTACCGACAATAAAGCATGAACGTTAGAAATGAAAATGGAAAGCCGTAGCCTTGAAAAGGTAATAAAAATTTTATTGTTAACACTTGAATTGTTAATTTCACATGTTTTGTTACTTCTAACGATATGTGTTTAAGATATTTAGCACCCAATTTACTAAGCATCGCCGTGTGTGTGTGAGTTTGCATGGAGAAAGTAAAATGAAGAACAAATAAAGTGGAATTTGTTGCGTGAACTTAGTATGTTCACTGTTCAATAAATGCCTTCGATAGATTATCTTGTGTTAAGGAAATAGAATTATTTATTCTATGCAGCACTTAGTGAAATTTTATTGGGTTCAGCTATTCGTTCTTCAATTGGGATGAATATAAGATTATTTGTTGGACGGATGTATGTGTGTGTATTTGGGATGATATTCTCTAAGACCCCTTACCTTTACTTAGTTCCTGAGAAAAATCTCAAAGACAAGTTTTTTCCTTAGTCCTATTTTCCGACGGAGTTTTAGGATATCTGCAGGCGCTTCAACTAAGGTCAATTCCCCTCTTCTATCCATTAGTCTTCTAGGTGTGGTGTGGTGCCCTAGGATCCTGAATTGCTGTGATATTCGCAAGTATGTGTCTTCCATGACACATAATATACATTCTTCTACCTCCACTATTTTGAGCTTTTTATGTGCCCGTCAATGTCCCATTAGGATCCCTGTTAAAACTCTTAGTTCAGTTTTACTGTGACTTATGCATTCATTTGCAGAATATTTGATTTTCTGAGCCCTACTAGATCTTTTCATTAATTAGATCTCCTCTCTTTTTAGTTTAGCCCATTTCTTCTAACATTACATTACAAAGGGGTTCCAGCCCCCCAAATTGTGTTTCAGTCCCCCTCTTTGCTAGTTCGTCTGCTATTTCATTTCGTTCTATTCCAGTGTGTTCTGGAATCCACAGTAATATTGTTTGCGCCGTGTTGGCGTTATATTTTTTTTCAATTATATCTACCTTCTGCTGTCGATTAATGCCCATTTGGTTGCTTCGACTCGATAGGCGTGGGTGGCCTGTCACAAAAAAAGTCTTGCAACTTTGTCATTTATGAGATCGAAGACTTCATATAACATTCATTCTTTAGCAGGGCCGGCGAAAGGCTAGTTTAACGCCCGAGCGAAAGGCAAATTTCCCGCCCCCTTCCCCCCCCAATTTGATGAAACACATATTTTAAAATTTTGTTATATGGAATCAATTTACAAAGTTAAAATAAAAATACTCAAAGGAAAACTAATACGTTACTATATTCACTTTCATAATCGTGAATCGTGTGTGAATTAAAATACAAAAGAACAGAAGAAAATTATTTATTAAATATTAAAAAAACTAATAATGACACTCAAAGTTATTAACATCCAAAACATTATATTATAAAAATGAAAATTATATTATTCTACTAAATACAAACTAAATTTAATTGAAATTAACTTTTCTGGCTTTAGTTTGCGAAAAATCCTCAAGAATATTGTCAATATTAATACTCATAATTTGATCAAATTCTATGCTCAGCATAGTCAGATTAACTAGGCGCTCTTGAGAAATACTTGAACGTAAATAATTTTTAATTTTGAAAAACTTCTTCCACCTGTTGCCACAGTAACAGGAAGAGTTAATAGAATACGCAAAGTTACAACAACATTTGGAAAATTTTCAGGCAAATAATTAGACACTTTTAGTTCTTGTCAGTTTTTTATTACCTATCTCTTGATTTGGCGCTTCTAGAGGTTGACGCCCCGTGCGGGCCTTCCGCCGGCCCTGTTCTTTAGAGTCACTCTTCTTCTATGGAGTTGTCTAGAGATAAACGACATATTTTAAATCGTTTCGACGTAATAGCAATTTATTGAGCACCAAGTTGACCCACTTATCTTGAATTCTCCAGAATATACAAAAATTTGTGTTTTGTACAAAGTTTTTTCAGATTTTTGATATGAAATTCAAGTAAAGTTCTCTTGGAAGAGCGAGAATCCATTGTGCATAAACCTCATGAGCCGGTCTCTAATGGTTCCAGATCAAACGTGCTCATTTGGGTACAGCTGTGCCATGGACATTACCGCAACTACGATTTTTACTTTCTCATTTTAGGCCATTCAATTTGAATTGAAAAAAAAGTGAACAAATATTGTAATAACTTGTGTTTCTAAAACTCGTTAACGATTTCATCATAAATTAAATTTTTGTAGGACACTTGGTATTATAAAGAGTTTTAATATTGGTTTAGGTTGAATATACAAAAACCAAATTTTTGTTAATATATGTTGTAGGTATTCGTTCAAGATGATAATTACTAATTTACAATTATAATTTTAAATCACAAAACTTTCCCTACATCTCATACTTTCATCCTAAATTGCCCACAAAATTCTCAAATGAGCCACTTTCTATAGCGCGGGAACTATACCGTTATTATATTTTCATGACGAGAACAAAAAAAATTCGCGATTCCCATTTTATCATCATCTCTAATCTAATTTGTGGATATTTCTTATAATATTTTTACAACTAACAACTTCCAGCAAATACTCACGTCTTTTTTTATTGCTTGAATAAGCAATGAAAGAAAAACTAAAGACGAAAGGTTATTTTTTTTATCGGAATTTAATTTTCTCAAGTTGAATAAAATGAACAAAGTAGGTACGTAAATAAATTCACTGCAATTCCACTAAACATGACGATGGAAAATTAATTAAAGTTATATTGGGAGCTTGGATGTTGGCAAATAATGAGTTCCGAGTATTGTTTGCATGCTCTTACACTATTTGTTTAAGAGTCTTTATCACGAAAAAATTAATGCCACTCAAACAAGTAACTTATATAAGTTAAGAAAGAACGAGAAAGTTGGAAAAAAGTTAATAGCATTTGGTGAAATGTTTAAGTTGATCTGTAGTTGCTTCCAGAGCTATTCGTTTTTATTAATTTAATTGTAGACTTTGTAACAAACGGCTTAAGTTCAACCCTACTATTCTTGTTAAAATTCCACTCCACTCAATTTCCAAATATTCATTCAAATATACCTCTTAACACCAACTATCTTTTGCAGTCTATGTATGTATTTTGGGGTGACATTCACTGAGACCTAAAAGATCTATTGTGCCCCTTTACTTCTACCTAGTTCCTGAGAAGAGTCTCAGAAACTAGTAGTTCCTTTAGTCCTATTTACCGAAGAAATTTTAGGATGTCTGCAGGCTTCAACTCAGGTGAATGTTCCTCTTCTATCCAGTAATCTCCCAGGTGCTGTGCTCTAGGATCCTGAAGTGCTGTGCAGTTGGAAAGTATGTGGATGGGGGTTTATTCTTTCATGCCACAAGAGTCTTTAATTGTATAAGCCCTACTAGATCTTACCAATGGTCAGATCTTCTCTTTTTCTCGGCTTTACCTATTTCTTCCAATATTACATTGGAGCTGATTCCGCGAAAGGGTTCAGGCCCCCAGAAAGGTATTTCAGTACCCCTCTTTGCTAGTTCATCTGATATTTCATTTCCTTTCCTTTTCCAGTGTGTCCTGGAAGCCACAGTAGGGTGACTTTATTGTTCTCGCCCAGTTCATTGAGTTTGTCTAGGTATTCCACACCATTTTGGAACTGATTACACAAGAGCTCAGTGCTTTGATGGCTGCTTGACTATCCGACATTATGATAAACCTTTGTCTTCTGTGTCCTTTATCAATATTGAACTGGGCGCACTTTCTTATGGCGTGGATACTTGTGGTTTTTCCCAAGCTTTCAGAGTGTTTGGTTTCTTTGCCCAAGCACTTCTATCCCAGTTCCTTCTATCGCTTTTGAGCCGTCTGTGTACCATAAAATGGCATTCTTTCCAAGTCTGGTAATGGTATTTGGATTCCATTCCTTTCGGTTGCTCAATTCCGTAACGAATTTCTTTAAGAAGTTATACTTTCACATCATATCGTCTTGTGACATGTCCCAGGTTGTCTGTTTTTTTTAATGATTCCTTCTCTACTTTTCTGCAACGCTTTCCACCACCATTTTTGCAATCTAACAACCATTTATTGTTTACGAAATAAAATAAGTCACTTCAAAATCACTGGATATGCGTAAAATTACGTGAGTGGTCTAACCCTAACACATTATTTAACCCCACAAAATGGCCTGTGACGGAAATGAGTGGTATTAAAAGACATTAGCCAAATTACTGGATTAACCGAAACATGTATAATCCAGAATTGTATGTTCGGCCGAAATACATTTGTAGGAAATGAGGTATGAACACGAAACCAAATTGTAAACAAGATATAGTTGTCATCCCGATTAATATTTTAAGAACGTTAAATGCTTTTAGATACTTTGTAAAGGATGATCGAGCTTTATTTGTAATTTAGTAAACGTCATGGGAATCCTATTGTTGAAGTTCCCAACCAGAATTAGTGGAGTAAAGAATTTACACATAATATTTTATTAACAGAAGCAAACCTTGGAATATTTTCAGTCATTTTTGTCAGATCATACGAGTGAGCAGAGAAATAGCTGATGACCTATCCAGGAGCGTAGCGGAAACTCCATTTGCTGAACAAGGATCATTTTGTTGCGGGATTGGTTCTGCGGGATGCCTTCGAAGAAGGATTTAAAATGACTGAAGAAAGAGACAAAGCAAATCTACCTCTAAAGATGCTCTCCAGGATTGAACCCGCCAAAATACCTTCGATATTCCAGCCAGAAAGGATCACAGACACTGTTGAGTCAACTACGAACTGTAAGAGGTATCCTCACATGTTATTGTAAAGCCAAACAGCACTTTTGCAGCGTTGAGCTCAATTTATTGGAGGAATATCACTTCTGTTAAGGAAAAGAGGAATACCTTTGGACTCACTGAGAGGATGAGAGAGAAACTTTTCATCTGGGTGATTTCTAGCAGATTCAGCTCTTCACGGAAGGATTTGGAAGTGTGCTTTGGCTAAGCTCGAAAGAAGGGTCAATAAACCACCCCACTCTATTCATCAATTATCTCTCTTTGGCATGCAAAAAATCAAGCAAGAAGCTATGGAAAAGACGAGTTTCAAATGAAATTATATCATAACACCAATTCAATTAATCCACTTACTGCAAACCTTACCTTACACAGCTTTTAAGCTTGAATCATTGAAATCAGAAGCATTCTTTTCGATCTTCTTCTCTTCCTTTTCCATGCGATGATTCCAGATTAAACTGGAGCTCCTAAAGCAATAAGAGATGGTACTGAGCAGAACTTGGTACAGACCCAAACTTTGTACAGACCCATTGGCACAGTCTTCAATATTTTGTAGTGCCATTTGAGTTCTGGAGTCTATGTGTGAAAAAATCATGAAATTTTTTCTAAATTTCTCAGCAGTTTTTGAAATAAAACAATACTAGTTTTTCGTGTATGAGTAATATTGAAATGTTACCCACCCATACTCAGTCACCTCTCAGCTATTTATATTTGATTACGTTCATTTTGTGAAAGTAAATGTAATAAACTGATATTACCAAGTTAATACTCCGTGCGAATAACATTTTGTGGGTCAACAAAAACATCTTAAGTACAATATAAAAACAAATAACATGAAAAGTATCTTTGGCTTGATTTTAGGCTTTGTTAAGTTTGTTAAGTATTTCGAGAAGATTTCAATATTTCAACAATAATCACTATCAATAGTTTCCTGTAAAATTCTCGTATTCACTGAAGCATAAGGAGTGACCGTTCTTTCAGGAGAAACAACTGCTAATCGGGCCATATACCCCGATAGTCATTGATTAAGCTCACAGAGCTCTTGAACGGAGAATATCTACCTTGTACAGATAAGGCGCTTATACGCCGAAGCCGGTCTACACGTGATATTTATTGTCTATTCTAATTGTTAACCACAACAATTGGTTGAATATTCTAGATCATATACCAACCCTGTATAGCTCAGAGGTGTAATTCAATGTCTGTCGGGACATATATCCCGAGAAGTAGTTGTTTTTGAAAACATTTTCGAAATTTTTTGCGGCGTTAATAGTATAAACTATTATTCAATGTCTTATAGAAGCTTGGTTTCATTGAAATTTGAAAAAATGTATTCTGTATAGCTGTGATGTGTACATACTTAACATTTAAATATATATTCATACTATCATTTACGTAACACTTTCGAAATTTTAAAAGAATGTAAGCAAACTCACTTGGACAAATGTACAAAGGAAATTAGCACCTCATCATAGACTTTTCACTTTCTTGAAAGAACCGATAATAAATTCAAATAGAATAGTTAAGGAATGTTAAGCAAATTTCCAAAGAAACAAAAAATAGTGATACACTCAATGAAAAGTTGAGAAATATACTGGTTGAAATAGGGTTGGATTTCATTTGCTGTCATCCTAAAAAAATTACCAGGATACCATTTTTGAATCCAAGTTTTTTGTAATTTGGGAGATAAATAGTTGTGTATCTTTCTTCGGAATTATCCTCCTTAACATGTTCATTGCCAGTAACTCCAATGTAAGATGGGAGCCTCATAAGACTGTTATATCAAGTGCTGACAGATGTCATGTATGTTTTGGACTATTAGATGATCATCAGGGAAGATAATATTGAGGAATTTGGATGAAAGAAAAGAAATCGGTTTGACAGATTTAAAAATTTAGAAAATGCTAAACAGCTCACTAGAACGAACACTACATGTTGATGGCATCCGATAGAAACCTTTTAGTTTGTGGTTGGTTGTAACTAAGCCTCCAGCACCAATAGATGTACCTACTATAGAGGCATCTGTATAGATATAGAATTACATCAAATCAATTTATTTGAAAGGTTAAGTCTCCACGCTAATAGACTTTTTGAGAAGAGTCAGACTGGAGAATGTAATCTAGAGTTTAGAGGACCACAATAGATCTGAAGAGGTCGCAGTAAAATAAGCCAAAAGCCACCTCGCACATTCTATCTATCTACCAATCTCTCGAAGTGTCTTAAATCCACGATTGGAGTAACTGAATCCTCATTATTCACCAAAGGACTTTTAGATCTCTCCATCATTATTTCCATTGTCCCATTACAAACTTATCCACATGCCTAACCTAACCTAACCTAATATTGATTCCAACAACTTCCCTTGGGATAATCAAGTCTCTCTTCAACCTATTTATTGGTCAGATCAGTGTCTTCATTTTGTACATTTAATACATGCTCCTCCCTTATCCCAGCTTCAGAGATGTGAGATCAGTTGCTAAGATCTCAACTGATTATTACTGCCTGATATCAAGAACCAACTGATTTTCAACTGATAATTTGGCTGATTTAGCAGCTAAAATCATACATGGTTATCTCACATTATATTTAATAAGAATTTTAGTGCCATTTATATCTTAAGGGTAAATAATTATTATCGAAACTAAATTAAAAATAACCTGAAATGCCAAACCATGACATATTATTGAATGCCTACATGTAAATGCAAAGAATTATTGAGGCTGTTGGGAACAGTATTAATTTGTTGAATAAAATAGGTGTCAAATAATAGTTTTGTACTATCAACGCCTGAGAAGTTTTGGAAAATTTATCAAAAAGTGACTTTTTTCATCATTCACGCTCATTATTTAGCTGAAAACAGCATATTTCTGAATAAAAGCTTTGCAGAAACCCCAGGTACAGTGATATATTATTTTCATAATGAAAACACATATAATTTGGATTCGAATTGACGATTATTTTATATTTCACGTTCAATTTTACGTAAACATTCTGTATATACAATAAAAGTAAGTGAATTTCGCTTTCGTTGGATTCGCGTTAAATAGAATAAGTAAATAAGTCAATTGAACGATAACCTCTGGGTATTGTAGCCTAGACCGTGACATTGCGGTACGGAAGTGAAGTACATGTTGCGCACCCACGTAGATTTTACGAATACCTAGTTAACGCATCCGTGGGCTTGCGACTGCATATCGCACACATATACACCTCTTGGGGACGACGTCCAAAACTAGGTTAGACGCTAAGTCTGAGAAAGCGGTCCATGACAGCGCCCCGCGGGTCCTCTGGACCCAAAACGACGGTCGGAGGGGAAGGGGCCGACTGATATATATTCATACACTGACTACGGTTCATCATACCACAATCAGTTTGTTCATCTTCACCAACATGGCATTTTCTAAGTTGGCTGCTTTGTTTTTGTGTATCGTCGCGTTTACAAGTGCGTTACCAACACCCGACGAAGCTCGCGGTAATTCGATTCAGACCGAACACGACCTTTTGGATGCCGTTTATAATGATTGTCTCAAAAAAGATTCCATTTCCTGTTTCAAATACAAAGTTTTCAATTTTGTCGACAAGATGCTCGGTAACAGAGAGACAATTACAGTGATGGATGGTGTACAGTTCGTCAAAACTTCCGGTGGTGAACAAGATGGTGCTCCACGTGCTATTTCCAGTGACGACACCATCGAATCCGTCATATTCAGCAGGGTAGCTTCATTTTTGGGATCGCACTCGTTGAAAATCGACTTGAAAGGTAGTGAAGTTGTCAATGCAGTGCAATCGACCGCTCGTTCTTTCAACGAATATGCTGAATCTTTGGAAGAAGAAGAAGAAAATTTGATTGAAGGTGCCAGTGAATCAAGAAAGAAGAAGGGAGGTGGTGGCAAGAAAGGAAAAGGAAACATGGGAGCCATGATGGGATTATTTGCCCTTAAAGCAGCTATCCTTGGTAAACTCGCTCTTGCTGCTATCGCTCTAATTGCTGGTAAAGCCCTTATTATCGGTAAAATTGCCTTAGTACTTTCGGCTATTATCGGTCTCAAGAAACTTCTAGGATCCGGAGGCGGTGGTGGAAGTGGAAAACATGTTACCTATGAAGTTGTTCCTCACGCTTCCCACTCATCAGCCCACATTGCCACTCATGACACTTCCTATGGTGGTTCCGGACATGGTGGCGGTTATGGAGGAGATGTCGGTGGCGGCTCATACGGCGGCAGCTCCGGAGGTTGGGGAAGATCATTAGACGCTCAATCCTTGGCTTACAGGGGACATCTACAAGCCAAACAAGCTTAAGGACCTGATGATGGTTCTAGTACCTGCCAAAACTCAGCGATTTTAGCCTAAGTCAACAAAAACGATACACTTATTTATGTAATTTATTTAATTTAATGGACATCGACAGACAAAGACTTCTTACCATTTGCCCAGTTTTCTGGGATAGACTTAATTTATTGTTATTTTTAAATGAAATAAAAATTTTTTTTTAAAAATATTTCTTTACCATTATTTATCACAAATATATTGAAACATTTGATACAATTTGTTTCGCAAATAAAAGTAATAAAACCATAATTATCTGCGAATTTCAACTATAAATAGACATCAAAAATTGGATTGAAAGAAAGTAAAATCAATTTAAATATATTTTCAATCAATTACATAGTAAATTATTATTATGAAAGCCAATCATTTAACATATTGAAAATTATAAATTCATCTATTTAAACCATAAGTGATTACCAATAATAAAATGGGAGTGAACCTAGCCAACACAATGGAACTTCTTGTATAACAAGTACCACTGAACACGAAGTTATTAATATAAATTCATTCACCTACATAATAATATATTACGATGATCATACATAACCTCCATTATTTGTATTTAACCATACAGACTTAGCTTTAAAAGCCATAAAATAACGACGCAACTATCGAATTTTGATGCTACTTTATGTTTATTTTATTCCATTGACCTCCTTATTCAAAGTTTCTCAAGAAAGTTATCCAAAAAGTATGCCGGTTGGTCACTAAACATGAAAAAGGCTAATTTCTCTGTCCAGTTGTTGAACTTGACCCTACACATCTGCAGGTGACAGAATTGATTTGTTTTAATATAATACTTCCCGTTTTTAATGGGAGTAGACGACATGAGCGTTACTTACAGTGAAGAATTTCAAAAGTATTTCATTTAGTTTAAATTGATTTCGAGACGGCGACATTTTTTAATACAGCGAATTTTTTGGTGGTACAAAATTTTAATAATAAAGATAACTATATACAAATGAATTATTAACCACTAGATCCGCAAAAAAAACCCAATCAATACCATTTTGTTTCGAGCTTCAGCTGCATCCACCAAATGCGGAATCATTTGAATGATATCGATATACAGATTGCGAAAAAGTTTTTCGAACCATGCGATTTACACAAGTACGACAAGGAATATATAAGAAAAACAGCTTGAAAGAGAGAGAAAGTATAATTGTGCGTGGTCATCGAGGGCGTGTATTTAGTTCCAGAGGTTAGCCGAATGTTCATTGCCCGCCTATTTTAACCGCTGTTGCCAGAAGCGCAGATTAATTTGTACAAACTATATTTTTGTCACTTTTTTTCGAGCTCATGCACTATTAGGTAAAACTAAACACTTTCATCCGGCAGCAGTGGCCTTTACAGTTAGAATTCACTAGTTGGCGGTATTCAGTATGTTTCCAACATGGAAGGAGTGAGGGTGTTAGAATAAGGGGGCAATGAACATTTGGCCAACCTCTGGAACTAAATACACGCCCTCGCTGACCAGGCACAATTATTCCCTCTTCCTTTCAAGCTGTTTTTTTCATATTTGTCGCAATCTGTATAATGGAAATACTCAGGTATACTTTGGCAAGTTTATCTGAAACCATGAAAGGAATGCAGTCGAAAATATTCGACATTGCCACGTTTAACTATGAAAAAGTTGAAGTACTGATTATGTAGTGATAATAATTTTAAATGGGTCTATTTATTATTAACAAAATTAAAAATATGATTGAACGTTAATTTTATAATGTGCTTGTTTCCTTGGATTTATTCTATTAACATTATTTTCCAATTCATGAATATTAAAAGAGAATACTTTTCCAAATTTGTTATGGGCTTCTTAAAGCTCTGGCAACGTTGTACGAAAACCATAATGACCACACCCTCCGATTACATAATTGGTGATTTTTATCGACCAGCTGACTTCTTATTGGCAAGCGCGTGCGTATGTTCTTCCCTCTCACTTCGTCAATTGACTGATATTGATTTAACCAATTTATCCAGTGGCGTTGGTATTGTCAGTTACCTTTGTAATTTCAGTTTTACTTGGTAAAATAGGTACCGTACGCCATTTGTACGTTTGACAGATATACGCCATGTTTTTCCTCGCCTCTTACCGACGCCGCGTAGCTCCAGATAAACTTGCCAAACTATAGTTGCTTCGAAACCATCTTTTCTTGTCACATTTCGTGACATAGCTCGAAAATCGAAAGGTGCCAAATTCTTCAATTTTCAAAGCAGACACCAGTCGGACTCTGCTCAGCTGATAGCTAAGTCCTGAAGATCTTCTGATGGATAGATACCTGCTCTGAAGCCCATCTCATCTAATCGGTTATCTACGACAAATTCAAAAGGATCCCCAGCAGCTATTATCTGGGATTCGACCTATTCTTTACTTTTTCGTTACTTATTATTATGATTATTATAGATCGGTTTCGGTATAACTGCGTCATCATCAGTGCAAGGTAGATAGACACCGTCCAGCATCTTCATGAGCCGGAATTGAATTAATAAACAAGGTATGCTTAAACATTTTATAATGTTTAATGGTTTACTCGAGAGCACTAAGCCTAAAGATTAAGTGGGGAATGGGAACCAGCGTAGTTCAAACAGAACTGGCTGGTATCTCAATTGCCACAAAAAAACTAACCAGAAGAGGAATTTCTGGCAAAAACATAATAATCTGCACAGATAGTAGACAAGCCCTATTAGCCTTGAACAAACAACGTGTTATATCGAGGCTAGTACTAGAGTGCCACCAAGATTAAGCTGACGCCTCGGCAGATAACAATATTATCCTGAGGTGGGTTGAAGGGCACGACAGGAGTAAAGGAAATCGCATTGCTAATTCTTTAGCCAGGGAAGCCGCTGGACTAAAAATTCTAGGTTGAATATTTTATAGCTGAGTACACATGACTAGAAAGTCAAGAAAACATAGTTGTATTCTGTGTAAATATTAATTTATTAAATCGCAGAGCGCTTTCGGCTATTAAGCACTGAAGATGGCTTAATAGCCGAAAGCGCTCTGCGATTCAATAAATTAATATTTACACAGAATACAACTATGTTTTCTTGACCTAAAAATTCTAGGACCCAGTGACACCTACGGCCTAACGACTTCGGCAATTGCGGAACTAGCCAAACGTTACACCCATGCTCAATCCCTTAAGAGATGGGATGGAATCAAAGGATGCAGTCTTGCTAGGATCACCCTGGGCGACCCTGGAAAGCTGGTGCCGAAGAAATATTTGGCAATGACCAGGAAAAACCTACGTTTAACAGTGGGATTTCTGACTGGTCACTGTCAACTAAGGAAACACCTCCATACTATGGGGCTAGTGGACACACCTCTATGCAGGATGCGTGAACAGGAAGATGAAACTGTCAGGCATGTCTTATGCGAGTGTCCGGAGTTATCGTCAATAAGAGAGTGTGTGTTCGGTGAGTCTTGGCCTACACCTGCCGATATAAAGGAGATGTCTCCCAGTGACCTGTCCAACTTCCTGAGAAGGACAGGATGAACAATGACCTAGGAGGTCAACTCCTCGGGAGGATTTACAATGGGTCACATGTGGCCTAAGTGCTGTGAGCCTACACACTCACCCTCCCTTCTCTACAGATACAGAGAAGGTTTAATGGTGTTGAAGAGTGAAGTGACTTTTTAATCCTGCGTATTCAATCGTGTATTCAATCCTGCGTTTCCTGACAACTTATTGTAACGAATAGAGAAGTGAGTACAATATTACTCGCTTTAACACCTTCCAATCAGTACAGATTTACTACAGTCCTAATGTTTTGTAGCATTCAGTTCTTCTTCTTCTTCCTTTCTTCCTTTTAGTTGACTTGCATCGGTAATTCGGTTAACAATATCTTACAAAAACTAATTAATAATAATTATTATTGTGGGTTGTACGTGATGGCTGAACTTGTAATTTTTTTCCTTAAAAAAAGTTGCCCTCTTCAAACTGTATCGTGTGTGTCTTGCGATACAGAGCACAACGAATTTTTTCAAGACTGTATATGCTCATCCAACCAGTTGTAAGATATAATTACTATAATGCAAAACATTACTATTCGATTTAAATCTACAACTTCATATACAAGTAGGACAACAGTTTCTAGTGTAGTAGAATAGTCTTACAGAGTCATATACATTAAAAGAGTACTTATTTTAAAATTGGAAGCAATTTGCTTGGTGGGAATTATGAATTCAAATCATCAGAATACTGGCAAAAGGTATACAATTTCCGTTTCCCAAACTCATCAACCATTTACTTGTGCAAAAGATATTTTCCACTTCACCAGAAACTTCTCTGGTTTTGAACTCCAGCAGTTTTACAAACACTTCCCATTATTTATGGTGACCCTGATTTTATCATTGAAAATATTCATAATATTATCTACATTTTCACTGTTTTTCTCGACATTGTGCTTTAATACCTGAAATTTGTGAATATCTACTCAAACTACTGTTCTAAGAAGTTTGTTTTCTCTGTGTATGGTTTAGATAGAATGGTTAGGTCATATTTAAATAACCTCTTTAAGGGAAAGCAGTGAGTGCAGACAAATGATCGGCATCTTCAGATGATGCAAGTGAAAGCTCTTATACATAATATTCACTCTTGACCACGAAAATGGGAACCTGTTCCGAAACGTGACATTCGAGATGTTTTAAATGTAACCGTTAAAATTGTTTCGTGAGCTCAGCATTTTTGAGAAAACAAGTTGAATATTTGAATTCATGTATTTCATCAAGAAAGTATTAAATTCAAGTTTCAAAACCATCTACAGGTTGTTTAAAATGTATTGATTTGTATGGAAGTTAACAGACTCTGAATTATTTTGTTTTCTGTAGATTTTTTTTGGTTAATTTTTCAAAATTCACTAGTTTTCTGGTGGTATGGAAATGATTAAGAACATCTTTGAAACAATATCTATATCTCCAACTAATTTTTTGAAAATACATATATTTCATGTGATGAGAATGTTATTAAACATATATAGTAAATGGGCAAAAAATGAGCTTTAGCAGCTCAAGACACACAAGCGAACGAAGCGAGGAAAGCTGATAGTTAGGGGCTGCTAAAGCGCGTCCTGCCTGAGTAACACACAAATTTTTTTCACCTACCAAAAAAAAAAGATTAAAATATAACAAAAAACTTCAACACTTTTTGGTGTTCATATGATTTATGTTCCAGAGACGTGGGAAAAAAAATTATCAGTACGCAGATGTCCCAAACAAGTGAATTATAACCTAATTGTTACAAGTTTGCGTGCAGTAAACAGACTTTTGCTATTTCAAGAGAACCAATTAAAATAAATTACTTTGCATTATCTGAAACGACTGTAACTAAGAGAAGACATCTGCAAAGAGACATTATAATAACAATATCTAGCTAGAAAATTACTGCCGAGTTTTGATGAAAACGTGATTATAATGAAATAATAATTTACGTTGAACCTTTTTGTGCATTATATTAGAAAGTACGGGAAAACAATAAATTACTGAGGTTAAAAGTTATTAATTTATTCTCATTATCATGCTAATTCTGTTTGTGGTTATTATTTGAAAATAGGAATTGGATAATAGGTTTCTTCACTAGCCCTAAGGGCAGAGTGGTGAGACCATAACATCTATGATTATTATTTCCATACGATTCCATATAATTTACATTATTTGGTTTCATGAATTACAAAATTATGCAGCCTTGCAGTTATTTTTAATATTTTTATGACACACATTCCCCAAAAAAGGGACGCCTCTATCCAATCGAAGCAACCAAAGGAGAATTTAAATGCAGTTAAAAGTGTAGAGCCAAATTGAAAACTTAAATTAGAAGATAAGAGAATAATTATTTGGATTAAAATTGATTAAATAGTATTATATTATTATTATTATTAGTATAATATTTGAAATGGGAATGGTAATGAAATATTTTGAATCATTTTTCATACCAAATATTTGGATTTGAAGTCAAATAAATTACCGAATAGTATTTCAGACAATGTTTTTTATTTTTTGGTATATTGAGAATAGTAACAGTACAAAATTTATTTTATTGAAGGCTTAGTACATAAACCAAAATATAGAGTAACTCACATTATTAAAATATAATATTTGTGATAATTTCTAATTTCAATAATTGGCGAAGGAGCTGGTAAGCGCGTAGAGAGTCAAGACTAATTATTGATGACCACTAAATGTCTGCATTCCTGCTAACAAAATATTTTCAATCAACCACTCCTGAACTTATTACCAGCAGGCGACACATTTTATTTACCTACTTTTCCGTGTTAAAACGAAATAAATACGGCGTTACTATTTTGGTCGGCGGGTCGTTATCTCTGGGTCTACATTAAAGAAAACAGAGTGGCCAGAGCTCCGTAGGCCGACCTCTAGTCACACTGGAAAAAAAAACCACTTCAGAGATAGAAATTAGTGACAAAAATATCGATTACACCTTGAATGTCTCTGTTAAATACACCAACGCAGTGGTGATGAAATTGCCTTTTGGGTGTTTTTTGGTGGAGAAATTAATTTCCAGCGTGGCAGAATTGAATAGAGATGTTTTCACGTAATTTTTCCAATATATGAAGTTTTCTTCTTGTTTTTTTTTGAAATAATATACAGGGTGTGGAAAAAAGGTTATATAACTCAAAAGAAGGTGGATTGAATCTTATTTACCTATACAAGAGGGGTGGGTCTCACCGTACACGTCTCTTAATCGAACACTCGGTACAAAAGTTCACACAAAAAAATTATAGGGTGTTGAAATTTAAAGTCAATTTACTCTGCAAATTTTTTCTCATTAAATTTTCGTGGGATTCTTGACCACCCTGTATTAATTTGCATCTTATCACGATAGACAAGGTGGGAAAACTTGAAAAACCGTTAGCCTCTTTGTTAAATAAAGATCTAAAGTTGAAATATTGTAATTTCACCACCCTATAATTATTCTGTAGCTATTCACTTCATATATTTAAGGATATTTTATCGTCATCACAAGGTTCATCCTGAGCTTTATTTTTCAATAGTTCCGGGTCACATTTCACACATGTCAAAGTTGTTCACAATGGCAATGATAATATATTTCTATATAATTGGGACCCTATATACCAAATAATTGGTGTCAGGGTATGTGTCTTTAACTAAACTAAATGCTTATAAAGCCTTTTCAATTTTTTCGTTTCCTTGTGAAACGTTAACTTTATTGGTTAACATTCCAGATATTAAAAATGTGCAATTTCTTCACAATTTTGATTTTTGGTGGAATAGTATATATATATATATTTCCTTAAATAATTTCATTCATATATTTAGTAAACTATTTCACTTTTGTGATTTGTGGTGGAATAAACTAGTAGACCAAAAATCAATATTCTAGAAGTATTTTACCGCGAAATTTGAAATTTTGTATGGTCTTTAAATGGGGGAGAGAAAGGTACCGGCAGGTCTTCTCTCATCGTTTGTTGACATAGCAAGTTTGGAACTGTGCAATAATCCATTGATTAAATATTTTCTACCTGTTTAAAAACAAAAGATGCCGTTTTACCTTAAGAATCTGGATTACTGGTATGTTTTTTTTACATATAATTGTTACCTCTATAAAATTTAATAGTGGAAGATTTAGATTTACTGAGTACCTATTTTTTTAACAAAATGGCTACCCATTTCTGGAAGCCATATGGTTATACCTTTTCTCTTATATTCAGCAAATTTAACATTAGATATTTCTATTACAATTTGATTGCTTCGTATTTTTTTCTATAAATCAGATATTTGTACAGGATGAATCCTTAAGTTAAATTACTAAATTGTATTTATTGAGCTGGACAGATATCCCCATGCAAAATTTTTTTTGTTATTTTTTTTTACTTATACCGGTATAATTATTATAGCACAGTTCCTGAGAAGAATAGTTCCTGGGAAGAATAGTTCCGGGGGTTAACAGTTCCTGATATACAAGTTCCTTGGTGACAAACTAGTCCCTTGAAAAATTTCCTGAGGCTACAGTTCCTTGAAGACATATAGTTTCCTGCATAAAGTTTCCTGGGATACAATTTCCCGAAGCTTCAGTTTCCTGGAATGAGATTTCCTAAGGCTACAGTTCCTTGGAGTACATCAGGCCTTTGGATGACGAATGTTCACAAAGAGATTTTTCAAAGTTTAAATATGTAAAGTATAAAGTTGGGCTTCATCTTCATAAACATTGTATATGTGCTAAGTATTTTTTTAGTTCTATTTGCTACTAACCCATCTTTTTTTTGTAATT